>VYZU01089567.1:88982-134967 GCA_013401355.1 Ceyx cyanopectus
AAAAAAAAATCACCCTTGGGAATATCTGGGCATTACTGTGGATTTGATTAGAACCTGCAAGATCTATGCAAAGTCAACTCCTACACAATCAGTTTTGCATCAGGCTATTAAAGTTGTCATGGTTTGGAGGGTTACTTTTGTTTGGCTGCTCTTTGGTGTTTGTTGTTTAAAACAAAAACAACAACAGACCACCCAACAACAAACAACAGAATTTGAGAATAACTTTTTTTATTTTCCTGAAAATTAGGAGAAAAGCTCAAAATTCAGTATCAGGAACTCAGAAGGTAGAAAAGAGCTATTCCCAATCACCCCCAAAGTTAAGATCTTTTCTCTCTCCTCCAAGAGAGCTTCTAAAGGCAGAACTCTGAACAGCCTAAATTGGTACTGTTACCAGTTACACAAAAACTGTTTCTCCCCCTTCTTTTGCAACACTTGTATCAAAACTAAATCAAAACTACAAAATTTATCTGCTTTCAAAAATAAAAATTGCAAAACACAAAATAAAATCAGTGCCCCCATCCTGCCATAAGGTTCACACCCACAGTTGTATCAGATGAACACTCAGACCTCACTCTCACAGGACGAAGAATTTTGGAAACTAACAAAAAAAACCTTGTAAGGAATTAAATAGCAATTACCATCATCTAGTATAAAGTGCTATTTATAGTCTTTAGTTTCCTTCAGTGTATCTGAAATGCAGGTTTATTGAATTGTTCAATTATTTCTTTGAAATGTCAAAAACTAAGTACTTACAAAGATGCCCTCATACAATCATACATTCTCACCATCTAAAGTTTGCTGCCACAGTCAAGCTAATTACTTGTCAAAACCTCTTGATCATATTAAATACAGAAAAAACCTCACAACAAAAGAAATGTAAAACAGAAATTGTGAATTAGTCCCATCCAAACTGCAAGGAACAATATATCAAAGGGATGTTTAAAAATAAAAACCAACAAAACCCAACAAAAAACCCAACTTTTAAAGTGCAAATGGGTAGGTTCTAAGAATACATTTAATTATTCATCATGCATACAGATTGAAAAAATAATAAAAATTTAAAAGCACTGCTGCCTGACTGTCTTTAACAAGATCTGTAGACTTGCTTAGATTGAGGGGAGCAACAATTAAAATCTGATGTATTGATTAGTATTTTGGCACCCACTGGCTGCAATTATTCTCTTTAGTCCCATAAAACACTGATGTGGTTCCACTGGTGGATAAGCTTGCAAGATCAAAGAAGTCACAAGGGACTTAAAGGGGTTCTGGGAGATATGCCTTGATACCTGTTCACTTTTTTTTTTTTTTTTGAGAGAACCATTTGCAGGTGCTTGGTTCCATTTAGCTTTAAAATGAACTTTCATAGCTCTTTCCTTTAGATTTCTGGAAGTATTAATAACATTATCAATGATGTAACATCTCCAAGCACGACTGCTCCGAGAGAAGGGAGCTGAAGGCCCACCCAAACCCCACCAGAACTATTGCTGATCAAGTGAAGTCTTTGGTCAAAAGTATTAAGTCTAAAGACCTTTCTGTGGACAAAGATGCAGGTGAGTTCCAGACTCTCTTAACAGCTCTGGAAACTACAGTAAATTAAAAGGAAAATAATGAGAACTAAATCCATATCCATCTATGAATTACAAGGATATGAGCTCATGCAGGCACATGCAGAAGTTTGTACCCTGCTTAGAAAACTAAGTATACAAGTTTTTCAGGTTCATACCTAGAAAATGACCTTCAGCTGAGTAATAAGACACTCTTCCCAAGCTTGTGTGTATTCATTTTTTTTTTCTCCAAGAGCTGAGAGCTCAGCAAAACCAACTAATAACAGAAAATATGGCATAAAATAGAACATCCCTTAGAAAGGGGACTGAATTAGAAGCAATTTGTGATTGGTCACTTCAGTTACATTAAGTGCAACAGAGATGCTCTTATCTCCTCTCTATATGGGCAGAGAACAAAATAATGATCTGGTCTTACAGAATGTTGGATTACTTCAGCAAGGTTCAGCACAACCTGGTCGTGCAGCTGAGGGAGTGGGGTTAGCACAGGATCAGGAGCTGAGGCTGTCAAACACCTCACAGGATAGCTTTTATATAACAAGCTATCTCTTCATCACCAGGTACCAGACTGACCCCAACCAGCTGTTCAAAGTTATTGTTTGGCAGATGTGCATATACCCAGACCTGTCAGGTGTCTCAGAGATTGAGGTCTCTTTTCACCATCTCTGGGACAACATAATGCAATCACATGCTTAGGAAGAGGGGGAAAGAGACACTTAGTCCTCTTCTAAAGATTATATCTTTCTAAATTCAATCTAAATTAAGCAGCCCAGAAACACAGTGAAAGGGTTCTTGAGCACTACCCTCACTCTTCTGTATTTCATATGTATTTTGTAGTAATTTATGGGCTAATGAAATGCTGGGTTCTGTCTGGTTTTCTGGCATGCAATTCCAGAACTTGCATGACCGTTAAGAGTTAAAATAAGCAAAACAGCTACAGATTAGCATTATAATAAACAAATGGGGTTTACCTTCCTTTGTGAGGTCTTCCTCTCTCTGGCACGCCTGCAGATGTTCTCCTGTTCACAGTGGAGTAATCAGGATCCAGTTCATATCCTTCATCATCGACTCCAAGGCTGCGGTTGTCATCTTCCAGTCCATAAGGCTCTGGTTGGAAGCGTTCTGGCTGGGAGCGGTTCAAGTCAACGTTGCTACCCACTGACACCTGAGGCTGGGCAACAGGACCGTAGTTATCCCTTCTGCTTGGCAGAGTGAAGCTGCCATCGTCTGGCCTGTAGGTGTTTCCTGGCACGTAGGCATAGCGGGGCCGGTAGTTGACCCCCCGAGACAAGCTGCTGTAGTTATCGGACAGGTCTCCGTACCCGTCGTGAGCCACGTACGGGCGGTACTGGCCCTCGTGGCTTTCGGGGTATGAATCGTTGTAGTTGTTGTAAGCCCTGGTTAGCGTGGAGGACGCCTGGGGCGTGATGAACCTCTCCCCGTTCTTCAGGTACCTTCTGTCTATCGAATCCGTGTAGCTGCCCATGGGAGAGGAGCCATCCATGGATGGGAGGCCATCAGGCCCAAGCGGCACCTGACGCACTGTTCTGGTGGTGACTGTTTTGACCATTTTGGTGACCTGGGAAGAAGCAGGGAATAAATATGTTTGTTTTCTCCTTGCTGCACAATGTGGTGAGACACATGGGGAGCCACAACAGAGAGCACCACAAAGCATACTACAGTGACATGCCTGTTGAATGGAATCAGTGGTGTACTCATGAGGTCACCTATCAGATTTAGGTTTTATAGGAACATTTTCCCACTACTAAAAAGCTGAAAAGACAAGTGACACAGCCAGAGTTAAGTGCACTCTGGAGCTCTTACTACCAAATCAAGACCACTGCTGCCATGTGACAGTGTGTGGTAGCAGTGCAAATTCATTCCACCAGTACAAATTTGCCTCAAGTGTTTTCAAGAGGCATCTTTCCTAGAGCAGACTTTACAATGCTGAGGATCCAGAGCCTTGAAGTTTCATGCTTCAAGCTTTTAGTCAGCTCTACTTTATCATTTAAGACCTGCTTACATCTGATCATTACTGTACAAGGTTAGCTGTTGTGTTCCATTATTCTGGTGACTAAAAAATTAGCAATAATGAGCACCAATGTCACACAGCTTTAGCAACTACCCTAAACCCAGTGGGTTAGACAAATTTGTTTAAAACTTTAGGGAAAAATATGAACACACAGACTTTTATCTTTCTTTCCCCTAAGCCACATTTCAACACAGGCTATTCAACATAGCTGACAAAACTGGAAATGATGAGTGTTCAGAGGGCATTTGTGTTCAGGGTTTCTTGCTAAAGGGTAAGAACAAAGACTTCTCAAGAGTTTCCGAGAATGTTCTGCCTTGATGGAAGAGTTCTGGTCATTTGTGCAGACAACAGCTACTGCTATTTACAAACTAGTAAAGGACCTTCTGTTTTGGTTCGTATCTGGCATCTATCAACTTTGTACTGTCCTTCAGAGTGAGCAGGAGAAGTTCTTTTGGAGGAGAATATGAAGTCCAGCAGAAGTCAATCTATCCTTAGTTACCCTGATAAAATTTATCTATAGGAAGTTACCCTAACTCTGATAAATGCTGACTTTCATCCCTTTATAAAAAAACCCAACCAAGCAACAAAACAACAAACCCACAAAGATGGGAGTGAGCATCAGAGTATTACACTCGGGGGGAGCACAACACAAAATTTTAAAGAAATATTTAGGTTTCTAAAGAATTACAGAGGTAAATCAAGCTTCAGTAATGACACACTTCTTCATGTAAGCTGCAGAATGAAATGCATACATCAAGAAAAACAGTAACTATAACATGAATTCCTGGACTGCTCTGTGGCTCCAAAGTCCAAATAGTATTTTGACCTGTAGCCTCCGATTTAAACATTTAGATTGGCACCAGATTAGCCAAGCTGCTGCTAAAACAAAATAATTAGAGTACATCTCTTGAAGCGGCTCCAGACATGTCCTCCAGCCAGATGTTTTCACACAGAAACCCCAAACAGAAAAAAAATTACCCAAACAGCATTTCTTTTCCTGGAGACATCTGTGAGCAAATGATACTTCAGCCTAATGAAGTAATGAAATCCTCCAGGACTGAAAGCAGCACAAATGGCTCTCCACCAGCAGTGTAATTAAACAGCATCACAATGCTGAATAAAGCATAGCCAGGTACCAACATGACCTTAGTATCTAAATCTGGGCTACAGCTGAAGGAATTTTCCTCCTCAACCCAAAGGGATTTCCTTAGCAAGTAAACATTAGGAAAGATTGTTGGGGGTTTTTTTTCTGAGACACACATTTAAATGACTAAAAGGAAGGAAACCACAAGCAAAACATTTCATGGCATAGAATCCAAGATGGGTTTCTGCTTATTACCTGTGCACAATACTTCTACTTTCCAGCGTGACAACTGCCATGGCATTTATAAAACAAGACAGCATTTAGAGAGGAGAGAGAGTTGGTGTAGCTGACAGTACCTCTTTGTAAAGTGGATAAACACAAGGCAACACAGCTCGGTATTTTCCTACTGAAAACTGAAACAATAGTTTTATTCCAAGTGGCATGTTCGTAAGTGATCTTCTAAGCACAGCAAAAACAGTATTTCTCAATACTGCAGTATGTGAGTTTTGCAAAGCAGTGACAGAACTGGAGGCAAAGCACTGGGCCTTTGCGGGCCTGAATTTGGGAACCTGTAACAACATGGAGTAATATAGTGTTTTAACAGAAAGATGAATTGGATATTGATTATTTTGCCCAGGAAAGAACAATGCAGCAGCATTCTAGATGCCAAGAGCAGCACTCAACCTCCCTAATAAGCCCCTTCTTTCAGCACTCTTCAGCAGCAGTCAGGTATTCTAAATCTGTGTTTTCATTTTCAAGACATGTCTGGCCATACACACACAGTTTTGTCAGGTGGCATTTTTCAGAAAGTTGTCCAGCTCAGACAATGCAAAATACCCAATAAACCATGGCTGGCTGCAGCAGTATCACAGAAGAAACAACAAGCTTTGAATGCTTGGTTTGCAGAGGAGGCATCTCTGCTGTCTGTGCTCACCCAGCACTACCCCTGCCACTTCTGGGCTCTTGGTCATTTTCTACCTTTTTTTTTTTTTTTTGACAATCACTGTTACTGTCAAACAGGATGAGGTAACACAATGGAAAAGCATCAAGACAAGGACAACTGTCTACCCATATTCAGTACATGTACACAAAAAAGGCAAGGAAGGATTTCAGAACACCTTGAAAATCAATTCCTAGAAATTTTTGATATACCAGTTACAATTAATGAGTTTTTCACCACACTCTGCTACTCTACAGAGTATTTACAAAGATTTTTTTTTTCCTATGACCAATACAGAATGCAGAAGAATCATTTTGAATTTTTTTCCCAATTTGCATTATTTTCCTGTCTTCAAGACTAGCACAGACAAGTTTTCAATGGCTCTGCCTAGTGATAAAGGTGCAGGTAGCATCAGCCAGCACATGTAAGAACAAGTTTACAGTGCTAACAGTGTCACCTCTATTACTTTCTGAATGCTGCCCCTATTATCAAGTGGAAAGAATCAAAACCCCCTTGTCAGACACATAAAAAGAAACATCTCTCACTCAAGCATTAAAGCACACATTTCTCATAGCATAAAAGCATTCAGTAATGCTGAGGGTGTTATGGTGGGGCAATCAAACTGAACCTTTTTATATTTAGGGAGAGGGAGTATTTGCACTCATGCCTCATTTGTCAGGGGTGGGCACAGAAACAGAAGATTTATCATGCGATAAAGACTTTGTGGCCTAGAGGACAATAAAGGGAAGCTTCTTGGAAGCAATTATCCAGCACACTGAGGAAGGTCCATTTATTAAGTTTCCAAGAAAAAAAAAAGAAGCCCAAACACCAAAACAAAACAAAAACCAACAACAAAAAACCCTCAACCCCAACAAACCGAACATCTATTTCGGGAAATCCAGCTCAAGGGAAGGTTTCACTTATATTTTTTAACAGAAAACAGTCTCGAAGGAGCTGACAGCTCAGTAATCTTCTCTTCCAGCATTTCTGTGGCTTCCTTAATACTGATGCATTAGCCAGAAAGAACAAAGCTATTCCAAATGAGAGTCCCAGCAGATTGTCTTATCTGAGAGACACCTGATCCTCCAGATGCATCCAATCTTGAGAAAGATTTAGTAGCATAAACTCCTCACCACAGATATGGCAGTGAAAATTTTGAAATAAAAGTTTCTTTGAGAAAGTGACATTTTACTTCCTCTGTTTACTTTCCATCTCCAAAGAAACCCATTTAAAGAGGATATTTTAGCCTGATTACAAATCAAAAGTGCCCAACTGTTTCAATGTTATAATCTCAGAGTACCAGACAAATTACTTCCCTGTGAAGAGGTTCTCCGAGTGTTTTTAAAATATATATTAATTATTTATTCCCTGTAAACTATACTAAAGTTTCAACCACAGCAAAAAAAAAACAAAAACAAAACAAACCAACTTCCAATATACCAACTTATTCAGCAACCAAAATGCTATAATGCTGCAAGTTATAGCTCTCACTGCTGCTCCCCCAACCCAGAATGCCTTGACATTCAGGTTTACTGACCCTACCTTTGCTCTTGCCCCATGTGGTAATTATTTTGTTAATTCATTCCCTTACAAACCCCATGATAACATTTTCACTAACTTGATTTCTAGAAATACATCTGTCAATAGAACACAAAGGAAATACACATTTGCAGCAGCTTATGTCTTTTTCTGTCCCTTTCTATTTGCCTTGATGGATAAGTGAACAAACATGAACATATCCAACAAGTGGACTTACTGGATGCCTGTGCAGATGGTACAGGCAGCTCCCTCAATGTGCACTGTGCTCAGATAGAAGAGGAACTCAAGACAGCACTGAGATGTCAGCTGAAGTGAGCAATCATGTTTCAACAGTCATCTTCCCCAGTACCTATAATTTTGCCTTTCATTTTGTTATGGAGGTCAGTTTTGGTTAGTCTTTTTTTTTACCCTCCGTTTTTTTTCTTTTTCTTAAGTACATTATAAAAGCTGACAGGGCTAAAAATTTGTTTCAACTATGTCATAAAACAAAAAAATAGATGAGAATGAGTGCATGAGAATAAAAGCATTCTGACATTTCTGAGAGCTTGTTTTTGAACTACAGACTGTAAAAATTCATCAGCCCAAGCAGGCTGAAGCTATTACCTTTCTATTAAATGCTGGGTAAGAACTTGCCCTGTTGGTTTTCAAAACAACAGGTCAGATTTCTCCCTTTCAATTTTGAGCTTAATGTTTCACATTGTGAAATGGCCATTCCTGCTCTACTGTTTAATTCCCTTGAATTTTCTGCAAAGTGTTGAAGAACTGCATCTTGGGGTACCTGGGGCCACCACAGCTAAAGAATCTCAGTCACAAGCACTTCCCCATTGCTGGGACTAGAAAGGGGGAGCAGCAGTTAATCCCTGTTGGGAAAGATCTGGCCTTGCACGGTATTAGAAAGCACAAGGTAAATGGATGAACTACAAATTAATCAACTTTGTACACATACCCATTTCACAGTTTATCATGAAAGAGTATTTTCCATGAATAAAAGTGACCTAAATCTCTCCAATCTTTCATCATTTCAAAGATAAAAAGAAGAGGTGCTTGAAGAAAGCAGAAAGCAAACATTAACCCAAGCACACAGACGTCTCATTTGCTTTACTGGGTTCTCCTGAGCCACTCACACTCAGGCTCCCTTTAACACATGGCAGTGTTCCAGCCGACAGGCAAGGAGTGCAAGTCTCTCCCCAAGGTGACTTTCACTGTTACACTGTGATAGGTATTTGGCTTCCAGACAGATTATAAAGTTGAAATAAAGTATTATCTGCTACATCTTTTGTGCAGTGAATGTTATGTAGGGACTTAGTACTATACTAAGAGAATAACAGTTTGGGGAAAATTACTCAGAGAGATATCTCATTTTGAAAAGGCAGATGTTCTCTATTTAAAATATGTCAAATATTAAATTCTATTATGCCTTCTTCCTGCTTCACTGCTACAGGCATCTTCAAAGATGTGGGGAAAAGAACAGCAGAACTTTCAGTCCTTCTAGATTTAGGTTGTTTACTTAATACACTGTTGAAGAGAATAACCTCTATAAATTATGTGTTTGAAACAAACAGGGAAGGGGAAATAAAGGAACAGCAGCACCCAGAAGCATTCATATTTACAGCTTTTGCTATGCTTCATTTCAAGAGGAGGAATTTTAGAAGCATCACTCCCCAGCAAGCTAGAGATTCATACAATTTAGCAAAAATAAATGACAATTTTGTTTTGAAGATTCCAAAAATGCATACTAAATGGTATTAGGCTGACTAATCCTCACATAAGCCAACCAGCAAAGAAAGTATACATTTGGAAAACATCTCCAGTCTCTCTGGCTCTTAAAAAAAACGACCTGGGTATTTACTCCATCAGAGGAAGCATCTTCTGCTGCCAGTTTCTTTACTGGACAAACATGCTGGAGATTGTCACTGGCACTGTCCACTAGAGCCTTCTAGTTATAGAGGCAATAAAAACAGGTTCTAAACCCTTCCTCAAAGAAGCCTAGAGCAGGCACAGTGATGTAGAGCATAAAAACCTTTATCTGTACATTGTGCTAACTACCTTGACTTCACTGACTGCTCACAATAACAAGAGCTGGGCATAAACCTACCCCCAATGTTTAATGAACATGGTGCAACCATCTCAACTTTAAACAGTACCCTTAGTGAGTAACCAATTAGCAATCACTGAAAATAGATGTGAGGCTTCCCACTATAGGAAATGAAGCTCCTTTAGGAAGATAAGCACCTTCATACTAAAAGCAAGGACAGATTCATGTGGGTTTGGGTTTTTTCTTTGGATTTTTTTTGTTTTTATTTTATTTTGGAGTGGGGAGGGGTTTAACTTATTATTTTTTTTTTTGGAACAGGCAGACTTGGAACAGCAGTTTCTAGACTCAAAGATCTTAGTACTGCACAGTGCATAATCATCAGACATCCCTCATCCCAGAGAGGTGTTTTCCTTCACTGTCCTCATCTGAGCAGCAAGGTCAGAATTTTGCACCTGCACAAGGGTACCAGGAAACTTTTCTCTCTGAGACTCCCACATACAATGGCATGACCTATGAAAACATGATAGTGTTATCTGTTACAAGTGATTGTAAATTGATGAGAGTTAATTCCAGGACACTTAACTAATGCTACTAAACCCCACTAACAATTTTCATTTTCACATTCCCTAACAAAACAAGATCAAATTGAAGACCAATGTGATTATAAATAAATAAAATCTGACCTCAGATTAATATCTAAGAGTTGTGAAATCTATGCCATATTATCAGAGCAGGGAAAAGTCAAAACAAAACCATCTCAGAGACAACAGCCACTGCAGCAAAGCCAGGGCACCTCTTCTGACAGAGTTAGGCCTAAGCCAACCCTGTTGTGTATTTTGACATTGCAGCAGCAATTATTATTCAGACATTATTCAGACAGAGTGGATCTCTCTCANTTTATAACTATTGTTTTAAGGGTTGATCTTTTTAGCAATTAACTACTAGGAAACACCTCCAGATAGTATGTGAGTTGAAGTTAGTGGCACTATTAGAAACAACCTAAATGCAAAGCAAAACTGCTCTGTAGCCTCCCCCATTCTGGACACACTTCAGTGCCTGGAACGAGGTAGTGCACAGTAAAAGGAGAATGCCTTGCTCTTTGAAATGCAACAGTGGCTGTAGAGTTGCTGTTTTTTCAATTCTTTTTTTCCCCACATGCACACACAATGCATGTTTTAGAGCTGCCACTGTCCTTTTCTGTGGAAGGATTGAAAAATAGCAGGTACACCACACACAGGAGAAAATTGCACCTTTTATGTTACGACAAACAAGCTGCTTTATCAGTAGCATGACTATTTCAGACAAACTATTTCATTCCAACTTGTTCTGTTATCTAGGGATCACTGCATGGCCTCTCCTCTATTTTTACAGTCATAGCTATCATTTTATTCCCTTGCATACATGCACTTAGTCTCCTAAAACTATGCACTCCTATTAGTGCATATAAAATGTGGCTATCAGTACTGTAATTTTATTGCTGCCTTCCTGTAAACAATTGTTGCTGCTGCCACTAGAAAGAAAACAGCATTTCTTTAAACTAAGTCACAGACTAATTACTTCAAATTTGAAGAAAAGGGGTTGTTTGTGTGTTTTATTTTTAAGACCTTCATCTCCTTCCAACAATGAGGAAAATAGGCCAGTTATATTTATCTTGAAACTAAGTGCAACAAATATTAAACCTGATACTCAGTTGATAATAATGTGCAGGCCCACTGACCTCAGGAAGTCAATGTTCATTTGCTTCCATCTGAGGATCTGATGTCCTGAATAGATATTAGAGGGCTGCAATTCTGGAACGCCAGTAAAAATAAACACTAATTTATACAGGAACTTCTGTTCAGCTCCTTTTAACACAGAAACCAGTTGGCTAGTCTTTTTTTTTTCTTCCCATTATCTTACACAAAGGAATAAAAAACCATCAGGAAAGTCAGGACAAATGCAACACTGTAATACAGCTGAATCTGAGGTACAGGGCACTCGAGAACACACCCAGCTTTCCCCATGCATCAGGGGAAAAATTCCATTCACAAGATTGCTGCAAAATTCAAATGCCATGGCATTATTTAAATAGGATGTTTCTTGTTCTGCAGGATAAACACAAAACCACATGTTGTTTATTACAGATCATAACTAACCTGAAGAACTATTTCCGAGCACATTTTCTTCAGCTGCAGAAGTAATTGACTCCAAGCCCTACCAGCTCATCTAATTCTCATGTCACTGTATGTGTTTGTAGGGCAATGGTGTGAACTATTTCAGTGAAATAAAGTGAAAGTTAAAAGAATAAACAGTCTGGGAAGGTGTTCTTGTGTTCTTGTTTGGTTAAATTAATACTGTTCAGTTCACAGCTCCATGAACAGCTGTATCAGCACAGCTGACAGGGAGCAAACTAGATAGAGGTGAAACTGTAAAAGCCCTGAACTTTTGATCATCAAAATCACTGAGGATCACACAACACAATTGTCATCACTCATGCTACAGTTCTGCATTTTTATTTTGTGATTAGGTGAGGTTTTTTTGCCTTCGACCCCCCCCCCCCTTTTCCTCATTGGTTATTAACTTCTCACCTTGGTTTCAGTTCTCCTTGTGGTTCCATCTTCAGAAGTCACAATAGACACATGGGAGGTGGGAGTGCCAGGGTCTTCCTCCACAGTAACTGTTTCTTCCACCATTTCCTGAGGCTCTTGCATCATTGCTATGGATGTCTGGTTACTGGGACTTTGTTCCTAAAGAAGCAGGTTAAAAAAAAAAAAGTTTACTTCTATCATCATGGTATAACTGTTCTCTTGAGATTTCAGGTTCCTCAACTGAAAAAACACATTTTATCGAACTTGCAAATAGAGATTCAGAGAAATAAGTGTTTACTATCTCAAAAAAAGCATGCAGCCACTACACTGGCATCACTGGGCTCAGCTCAGTAAATGAAGTTATGTCAAGGACTTAATATTTATGGACAACCTACTACAGACTAACAGACTACTACCTTACATCTAAACCTGCTTTTAGCTTTCTCCACAATGCCCAGTTTAGGAGGAGCAGAATTTTTGTCTCTAAGAACATTGATTCAGGTCTGCAGTGAACAGGACCATTGGCTTTCAGAGCAGTTAATCTTTCACACCATTAAAAGTTTATTTCTATTTGGTAAAATACACTCTGTTGCAGACTACAGAAGGCTATAAAACACCAAGACCTACTATTAAACTGACACATTTCTCAAACTGTCCATAGCAATGTTAACTTTTAAAAAGTGGATAGCTAGAGATAAATAGCTTGATTACGTGAAATGCCACCCCTCTGACATCTTCCCTTTGCCAAGTCTGAAAGATCTAACCTTTTATAAGCTTATTTAAAATTTGTAACAGATAGACAACATAGAGCAGCAGTAACCAGAAAACAAGCAGCTCAACAGGTGATTCTTGCAGGGCTACTGCCTGGCCAGCACTGATGTTGGAACTGGCCCTATTTTCTTATGCAGCTGCCTCAGCTCAGAAATCAGAGATGTTCCCCTTTGGTAGACTCATGTATTTTAGAAGTTTCACAGCAAGTGGCCAATAAGCAACCAGCTTACATACTGAGAAATAAGACTTCTCCCCAGAATTATGAATCCCCAACTATGTAGAATGAAATGCCAAACTGTTCATTACGAACCCTGAAGCTCTTGGGCTACACAGGCCTCAAAGTCAAAGCAGGGCTTCTATTTGCTCATCTTGTCAAACAGGTATGAAAAGAACAATCTTTATTAAGGAACTCAGTACACCTTTTCACATCACAGGAAAACAAAACAATTGAGATGAAACTGTTGCCATGCAGGTGCTTTGTCCAATTACACAAAGGCTTAAACATTCTATACCTGTGAGCAGCTTCATTACCAGGGAATTACAACATTTTGTTTTACAATATTAGAAACATTTCATCTCAAGGATGAACTTTGAATTGCCCCTTTTGCTGTGCCATGTTTTGTTCAAGTCCTGAAAGACAATATCCTTCTGAGTGACCTTATGCTGCTGGCCAGGAGCAGAGTGCTGGGGTCTCATTAAGCTCCAGGCTAAAAAGTGTGATTTTATCCTTATGTGATCTAGATTTTCCTTTGAAACAGCTGGTTTTTCGATTCAGTTTCCATTGTTTACAGTTGTATTCTGACATTCTGAACTAGGACTTCAGCAAGGAGGCCACTTTCAGTGTCAGGTAAGTGCCACTACTAACCAAGACCATGACAATAAGCCTCAGGCAATCATCTAAGTCAAAATGCAACATGGACAGCCTTCAAACATCACACCTGCCAGACCACCAGAGGTGACAAAAGCAGGCACTACTTCCACTTCCATTTGAAACCACAGAATAACTCAGGCTACAGAATCAATCAGAGAGAATAAGGCTTCTGAAATACTACAGTGATGAAAAAAAGATGATCACTCCTTCCACTACACAGTACTTGATCATTACAGCCATTATCTTGTGATACACAGAATCCTTTATGGTAGGGTTCAGATGTTGCATTGTGTCTTTTGCCCACAGCTTCAGAAAGGAAACTAGCTCCCGGGACAAATACATTAATCCCTTCACATTTTTCTCGAAGATAGTATATTTTAACTGCATCTCTCTTTCCCCCACCCCACAGTAAAGCTTGCCACTACATGGAAAAATGTACACAATAATGCAATACAGCAAAGACTTTGTATTCCTATTCATCTTCATGCAATCACAGCCTTGCCAACAGCAAAAAAAACCCCACAACAGTTACAGCTAAGATTTTTTCCATTACACCTTATCCCTGCAAACCTCATAATCTCCTCCAAGACATCAACTGCCAAAACCTTAAGGTGCAACCTTCTCGCTCCTCTCACCCATGTACACATACACACACATCATATCCACCATTCTCATTTCTAGATGCATCTTGAGGTGACTGTATGGATTTACATCTCTTCATTCCCATTTAGATTCATCAGAGGCAAACTCAGCTTTGTGATAATAAACCTAAGGAGAAGGAATGTAGAAAGAAATATTTTGCTCTTTAAGCTTTTGTAAAACTTTTTCTTTGTGAAAAACATAAAGTCTCCCTTTGTATTCAGACTGCCTGTGGGCAAAGGAAACCTTTAAATCTGGGCACTTAAACATGAGCAAATTGCAAACTAGAGCATATTGACTTTAAATGAGCACTGTGCTAGTTTTTATCCTCTGGCTGCTTCTAAAATAAAGATTCAAGGAGATACGGTACAGATCTGCATTCCTACAAGAAAAAAACTATTGTTAGCAAGAAACTGTCCCAAGCATCAGAAAGAATAAAAGCTTGCTAAGTTCAAGATAGATATCTCAACACAGGCAACTAACCAGACTGCACCTTCTTGTGTCTTCTTACTATGTGAGCTACTGAGGAATGAAGTGAACAAAGAGGACAGCCTATCATCCAACTTACTCCCTGAATTCACTTAAGGAGGTGTTTCTTTGATCTCCAAACCCAGTACTTTCTCCATATAGCTAACTTGGAGCTTTCACAAGCTAACATTAATGTAGAAAAGATGCAAAGGTTTTGTTATCTGTTTTTAGTTTCCATCATTAAGGATTTTAGGTCATCACAAATTGCAGAAACTGGGACAGACACATCACCCCTTTCAACCACCTTCCTCTGTGTTCAGCTAAGACAGTATTTAGGACGCTCATTTGCTAAATAGATCTCAGCATCTCAGCTTCCAAACATTTGGCAGGTAAGTGTAATTATTGAAAGTAAAACACAAGTTGACATCAAGCTGGAACACACCACCTCTCATGAATAAACCTACCAGCAGTTCCCTGCCTGCTAGAGGTAGGTAATTCCAGTTTAGAACAACACGCTCACTGTTTACCTTACTGGGTGCTTAAAAAACAAAAGCAACCTGACAATTCTTCTATGCTTATCACACTGGCCAAGACCTTGTGGTGCTTCCCCTACTATCCATCAGGAGCTGTTCCTCAGCAAAATAGGGATCTGCCATGCCACAGCTATCACTGTCACTAGCTGAGCATCTCTGAAAACCAAACCTAAAAGGAGTCCTCTCAAATGGGAGATCATCAGGATTCCTTAACAGCTCCTGCAGGTTGGTTCCATCCTTCATGGACCTTCCCTGTGAAACATTTGAGGCACAACAGCCGAACTACAGAAACTGTATCACAGGGAGCAGGCAGGGCCAGCAGCTCAAGGTGATCCTTTGGATGGCTGGGCAGAGGCCTTGCGGCCTGAGGCCTACTGCCCCAGCACCCGAGGGAGGTGAGCAGGACAGAACCAAGATGGTCCAACCAAAAGACAGTATCACAGTGATGAGGGAGGTTCAAGGTCAACCTGAGAAGCAAATCTGCAGGTCAGGGTTAAGATCAGGTCCAGTGACAGTCAAACATGCCCACAGTGACAAGACAGGTCTGAAGTCAGGCTGAGAAGTCAAGCATCTGCAGCCCAGGGTCTGGTCAGTGGAGTCAACAGTCAAGCGCAGCTGTAGTTCAACTGTGGCCCAGTACTCCTCCAGCACAGCCCAGCATGGACTGAGGGCTCAGGGTTGAGCTTAAAGAAATAGAGCTCCCAGTTCTCCAAGTGAAGCTGGTCAGAGCCACTGAGGTCTGCTGGGCCCTCAGGGCCTCAAAAGATCCCCACAGCCCCTCTGAAATGGCAGCAGCAGGTCCTCTGTAATAACCACACACTTTTCACGGTGATATTCCCTCCCATTTTGCTAAGCATTACCCATGAGGTCCCTTTCAAATAATAATCTTTGGCTCCTTACTAGAAGATTACAGATCACCAAGTGACAAGAGATTCCCACCAGTTTTTGCACATTCTTGTCAGTAGTCATGGCTTTCTTTTCTCCCTGCTTTTTTGAGCTCCAAATGAATCCTATCCCATTGATCTGTGCTTGCATCTCCAGCGTCCTTTAAAAAAAGCCAAGCTATTTAAAAAGCAAAACAACAATCAATTTATCCCTAGCCTGTAAAAGTTAAGTGCAGATGAAACAGCTAAAGACCTTGTAAAATAAGCAAGAATCATAAAATAACAGTAATTCTTGTTTTGTTAAGAAACAGAGCGATTTACCATTTAGGGCACATCTCTCCCAGGGCTTCTTTTGCATTAGAATACTACAGCTTTTATAATCATCACCATTTCAATTCCTAGAGTTATATTTCCATCAGAGTAGCTATTTTATATCTTTTTTAATAAAAGAATAACCTCCCCCAGGAGGATCAGACATCCTACTTTAAGACAGTAAACAAAGTTCTTTATTCTCTGCCTATGAAACAATTTAAACCAGACTGGAAATAATACAAAATTGCAGGAGATTATTACTTCCACTAAAACAGTCCCTCTTCAAAAACACTGAAAACATGTACATTGAATCATCATTTTCCCAGAGCTACCCTTTGTTCAGTAGATTGCAATGCAGGCTATTCAGGCTACTGCTTACTCCAGGCTACTGTCAGATACCAAATTTGAAGGTTTTTGTGGAGTACAAAGGCTGGATTCTACAGCAGTGGACATAGTTGTCCTCAGTCAACCCCAGCACAGACAAAGCTCAAGTGTATCAACTCCTGTGAAACACATTACAAGTCTAAGCATAATTAATGGCATTGGACAACAATGCTAATTAAATTAAATGTGGATTGTCTCTCCTACTACTACTCTTTGTTTAAATTACTTATTAAAGCTTCAATCTCTGCAAAGCATGAGATTATTTATAAATGCAAAGCAGGCAAACATCGGTTTTGTCAGAGTCAAGTCTGAAGCTGATGTTCTGCCTCACTGGTCTCCTTCCAACTTAGGTCTGCACTTCCAGCTCAGTCATCAAGCTATCATTTGCAGATAGCATGTGGAGGAGAAAGGAAGAAAAATGCAACCACCACCAAACAAACACCCCCAAAAAAACCACAAAAGGCACGCCTGCAGGAACACACCGATCAAAAAAGTCCATCTTGAGTTCTGCATCATATTGGTACCCCAATGGGATATCAAAAAGGAAGAAAATCAATAGTGGAGTTTGACCTGGTGTTTTTCTGGCAGATATTCAGTAAAAGATCCAGCTCCCCAGCAGCTGAAGACTCTCAAATCTACTTAATATCACATCCTCCTGCCTTGTCAGAGCCCCCCTTCCTTTCACCACAGGATTCTTTATGCCCTGGTTTTGTCCAAAGCACTTTCTGTGAATCTCAGTAGTGGAACAGCTGAAATCCAAGCTAACCAACACTGGGCACTCATCATCTAAGAAGCAGCTGTACAGGAGACTTACACTGTTTAGACTGCGCTTCAGGAACAGAGAAACGGGTTAAGCCCTCACATAGACAAAAGCACCTTCTGCAAGAACACAGAAGTGCCTCATACTGCACTCTTCCTACAAAATACATCCAGGTTCAGATCTTCAGCACCAAGCCCAGGTGTTCAGTCACACCTACCCAAACTCTCCCCTCTGTGCAGCTGGGATTGACCCGTGACACCTCCAGGCAGAGTGGCTCTGCAGCAATGGAAAGCGCCTGGCCCGGCCTGTACCCAACCTCGCAGTATACAGCACTGGGAGGGGACTGTGCAAGATCAACAATCATTTTAAGATGGGAATATAGAAGTATCTACATAGCTGAATACGAGCTGATACCCATCTAGTAAGCCTACTACCCTGGTTAAATGTCATGTGAAACAAAATGTGTTTTATATCTATAAATATATAACTATGTCTATATATACAATGGATTCAGCTCACTTCAATGTGAACCCAAACATGTAAAGCCAAGACAAGCTTCAAGCTCTCTGTTAGAGCTCTCACTCAGGCTCTATCCTAAGGCTGGTCAGTTCAGAACATAAGGAAAATGTTAGCCCTAAATGAAAGCAGCCTGTCCTGGCATGGGGTACCAGAATGAACTCAGCCGCACATCACAATGCACTAACTGTTTCCTGAACACTTACACACTTCCTTTGTCCTTTAGAAACACACACGACAAGTGACTAACAAATAATGCCAAGGGCTTTTAAAGCACCAAGGTTAAAAAGGAACATTTCAGCAACTGAAAAAAAAACCCAACCCTGAACTACAGAAGTTTTGAAAAGCCACAAAGAACAGCCTTTTTTGCAAGCAGGCATGGTAATTCACCATCTGAAGGCATCACACCTTTTGGGGAAAGCAAGAGGCAGAGGTGAAGGAGAAGGAATCAAAACCCAGACAAGGCCTGTAGTAGTAACATTCATCCCTCGAGCACTGCAAGACACACTGGGGTTCTGTTCAGCCACGCGGTAACTGCCCATCACAGGGAAACCTACAGTGCTTGCCCAACGGTCAACAAAGAGGCCTTTTATGCTATTTTAAACAAATCTGAAGTGTCTCAGTTAATGGAAGACCGGGCAATTGGCCCTCAACTATTTCTAATTGACTGGAATGATGGATGAAGCTAAAGGGAAAGCTGACCCACTGAACTTTTCCATGCAAAGCTAGAAAACTGAAGGAGATTGTAAACAGTTTATAAGAACAATAAGTGGGAGAGGCAGAAACCCAGAGGCTTTGCTCCTCTCAACCTGCTTTAAGTTGTTTCAGGCAAAGGAAAACAAAGAGCTTCAACTCAGAGCAACAAACAACAACAAAAATAATACAGAGGAAGGCCTAAACAAATAGGGTATTTTTCCCATGCTCTCCTCCCCTTTCTCCAGTAGCTGCTTAGCTCTGCCATGCAAGCTGGTCCTTTGAATCAGAAAGGGCAGTTTGTCACTTTGACAAGTAAGACATCTCTCAGGGCTCTGCATTGCTTTGCCCTGCTTTTCAGATTGACTGGGTGTTAACCAAAGATGTCAAGACATTACATCTCAGTCAACTTCAACAGATATACTTAAAACTCACTTGTTAGTCAGGCCCACTACACTAAAGGTAAAGCTCAGCAAATCACACATGCCTATTGATTTTCAGAACAAAACAATTACTAGTAGCTGTCGTACTGCAAAAGGACAACACTGCTGCAGTGTGACAGAGCAGACAGAGCAGTCTAAACAGCTAAACAGCTCCTAGGAAGGAAGGGTGAGGACTTAAGTCCTCCAGATAAGGAAACGGATGCTTAATAGTTCAAATTCACAAGATTTATCTTCATGCAGCTTAGCAAGGGATCTAAATACACAATAACTTAGGTCTTACTCTTCAGTCAAATAGAAGAATAGGAGCTTCATAGAACAACTCCAATCTTGCACAGCCTAAATCACCTTCTTGGACATGTCCTGCTCTTCCCACCAATTCTGCAGGGAAGTGACATCAAGCACTTCAAGAAAGCATTAAAGCTGGGGCATAAATCCAGGCATCAGAGTTCTGATTTAAGAAATCAGAGTTAGAACCCAGAACAGGACAAGGTTATCCAAATTCCTCATTCCATCCCTTAGTCACAAGCCCTTTGTCTCTTCCAGTGGTTCAGCAAGATCAAGTAGTAAAATGGCAGTATATTATTTTCAACATGAAAATGATAAAAGGCAAACAAAAGAAAAAAAAAATTAAAAAAGACCACCTGGCACAGAATGTTAGGGCCAGCCCTGTATTCTCCTAGCTGTCAACAGCATGACTAGTGATTATCTGCGAAGTCTGCCCACTAGGAAAACATACTAAAGGAGCACCAGGAAATGAGTGTTTCTCACCAATAGTCAGACTAGAGTGTTCATTGTGATTTGCCAAACCACCTCCCAGAGGCAAACACAATGCAAATGTGCATGCCTAATCTTTGACTAAACCCCGAACAGATCTGACTCAATTCCCCTCTGGAGTCTTCCAGATAACTAACCAAGGCTAAATTGGGAGATTCCTGGTGGGATGAGGTTACATCATGGATTACCATTTTGCAGCAAGCTTTTTCATTCATCTCCACCTGCTGCCTCTACAATGCTGGCATTAAGGGTGGTGTGGGATGACTCATTTGTACATTCCTTTTTGCAAGATAGGCATTCAGCTTTCATTTCTTCTCGGGCCCACAGAGTTTGGGTCATAAATTAAACTGATGCATGTATTACCAGATATCAAGACCACAAACTTACATGCACATAGGAGTCAGAAGTACAAGCTAGGTCCTTCATCTAAAACAAAAAAAAGAACTGTCAGTTTGGCAGGTTACAGCAGCAAGGTTCTTTTATGCACTCTGTGTATCCCAGACTCTACCCCAGCCACTTAAATACATCACTTCCACATTACCAAAGTCTGCCAGACTTCTCCTGTTTTAAGCTAACACATGCATGCCTTCTTGCACTGTTATAAAACTACTTTAGAGAATTGCTTAACTTCAAGGCAGATGTAAATCATCTCTGCATTCTCTGAATTACAACCAAGATTGTAGCATTATTTAGGTGTCCTAGCAGCCATATCAGATCTGTGTTAAATTTAACTAATCTTTTCACTCACCCACAATCTTGCCTGTAGATCTGTACTAGCCAAGTAAAATGCCTTTTTTTTTGGTGGCAAAACACACCACAACACAAAGAAAAGTTTTTATAATCTTAAGGGAAACAGAACAAACAGATCACTGATTAATTTTTAACCCCGCATACCAAGGAAGCTGCTTCTTAAATAAATTATTTCTCATTCTAGGGAATACAAAGTGATTGACAATAAATCTAATCACCCGTCTCATAAGAAATGTTCTTGCCAACTTCTCCCACTATTAAGCACCAAAGCAGGTTTGCTTGGCACCAAAACAGCAAGACTGCTTCATTCCAAACAGCTCCCCAAGAGATTACCCATGTTAAATCACATTTTACTTCTTCCCCCTTCATCTCACCCTCTTCCCCCACAGCCTCACACCAAAAGCCACCATCTAAACAAAACACACCAGGAAACACGTGAACAGCTTCTTAACAGAGGCCTGTCTCTCAGTGTTACGTAACCCCAGAGAGACAAAATGTGACAGCAGGAAAGAAGCTGTGCGGGAGGTCTGGGGATGACTGTGGGTCCATCTGAACACCAGAAGACACAAACAAGCCAACAAAGCCAGAGGCCACTCCATCTGCTGTATATCTTCCAAATGGAAGGGATTCCAGCAGAAAGACAATTTTCCCAAGTGCCACGCAGTTCCTGGGCTATTTCAACTACCCAAGAGAATTTAACACTGTTTTTTTTTTTTTCTACTAGTCTGTTCACTTCACACATGCTCTGTTTATTTTGTGGCTGAGCTTACAATCCCTACTTGTACCCAGTAGCATGCACACAGGCTGGAACGACTGCAGGTAGACTTGCTAAGCCAATGTTAAACTAGACATTGAAAGCAGAAAGGGAGGGGTGGCGAGCGAAGAAAGCACTTGCATCTTGGGGAAAATGCTGAATAGGAATGTTTTATCTCTATTTGGCATCCACATGGTCACTATTGGGACAATCTGTTCAGCTCTCATATTCACAGCTGGGAAAGGATGTGCACACACTGCAGTGGGCTCAGAGCACAGCTAACAGAGTGGCTGAAGAGAAGGATCAGAAAGGTTTCTCCTCCAGTCCTAAGGTCCAAACTATTCATGTCAAAAAGAAGGTCAAGAGACAATCTGATTACAGTTCAAGTGCCTCAAGGTGAAATGGAAGGTTGATAGAGAACCCTTCAGCCTCACAGATATAAGGTTTGCCTAGTCCCGGTGTGGAAAAGCTCAAGCCTGACAGGACACAAGCACACATTTTGTTTTAATTTTTAGATAGCAAGTGTGAGCCATGCAAGTAAGAAAAACTTAAAGGGGTTAGCAAGATTTACCATGTTAACAGGTTGGAATTATTTATTTCTAGGAAACCTCTTCCCATTTGATCAGAAAGCTGAAAATGTAGAGGTGCTCAGGTGCACACATGCAACTGCTTGTACTTGACTGCTACACCCCTGAGTTCTCAGTCTAAGAACAAACTACTTCAAGCTTGTGAAGGATTCCCCCCAGCAAATTATACTTAAATGCAAGAAAGATATTTTCATTAGCCAGGGAAGAAGCTTATGAAGGTTCCCTGTTCAGCAATGGTTCTGGTTTAAGGAGTTCCCCTTCCTCCCACTGATGAGCAATGGTGAAGGCCCTTCTCAGCTGGGCCAGCAGTACTTCAATCAAGCCCAAGTTGCAAACCAGAGCACTGTGACCACTCCACTGAGAAATCACCATCACCAAGGAATGACTGTCCCATCCTCCAGCCTTTGCTATCTACAGCACACCTCCCCAAACCTGTTGTGCCAGCATAACCCAGACAGCTCTGTAATAGCAGGAACCAGTGGCTGAAGAAAAGGGGAAAAGATGACTGAAGACCATTTACCCAGGCACTGTCACCTAAAATATTCATGGGAAACCACAAGGTGCATTCAGTATATAATAATAATGCTAAATATCAACAGTCAGGCCATTTAGCAAGGACTATTACTGCATGATGAGTATGAATCTCAGAAAGGAAAGATCATTTAAGCTAAGGTGGAAGTCACTTGCCCAGAGGTAAATATTGTCACTAGTAAGATAGCTCTCAATTTTAAACGTTTGGCTTTTTTTCCATTTTACATCAGCTCTGGCTAAGTGTTCCAAATGCTTGCTAGAAATATGCATCTTTCTGTGATCATTCCTATTGGCACTGTGTACACAGTCAGCACTTCTGGATTAAAGCATTTGAATTGTAAAAATCCAATCACACTTGCCAACAACCCAATTATTTACACGGTATCTTTTTCATTATTATTTCTGATGGGCTTTTGTTTGGCACTTCACAGCGGAATTCAAATATGATGAAGATTAAGACAAGACACAGCCCTAGAGCCAGCAATCTAAGTCACTTTCAAACAGGTTCTCAGAGGTTTTGCAGAGAACCATTTCTCAATTAAACNAGATCACTGATTAATTTTTAACCCCGCATACCAAGGAAGCTGCTTCTTAAATAAATTATTTCTCATTCTAGGGAATACAAAGTGATTGACAATAAATCTAATCACCCGTCTCATAAGAAATGTTCTTGCCAACTTCTCCCACTATTAAGCACCAAAGCAGGTTTGCTTGGCACCAAAACAGCAAGACTGCTTCATTCCAAACAGCTCCCCAAGAGATTACCCATGTTAAATCACATTTTACTTCTTCCCCCTTCATCTCACCCTCTTCCCCCACAGCCTCACACCAAAAGCCACCATCTAAACAAAACACACCAGGAAACACGTGAACAGCTTCTTAACAGAGGCCTGTCTCTCAGTGTTACGTAACCCCAGAGAGACAAAATGTGACAGCAGGAAAGAAGCTGTGCGGGAGGTCTGGGGATGACTGTGGGTCCATCTGAACACCAGAAGACACAAACAAGCCAACAAAGCCAGAGGCCACTCCATCTGCTGTATATCTTCCAAATGGAAGGGATTCCAGCAGAAAGACAATTTTCCCAAGTGCCACGCAGTTCCTGGGCTATTTCAACTACCCAAGAGAATTTAACACTGTTTTTTTTTTTTTCTACTAGTCTGTTCACTTCACACATGCTCTGTTTATTTTGTGGCTGAGCTTACAATCCCTACTTGTACCCAGTAGCATGCACACAGGCTGGAAAGACTGCAGGTAGACTTGCTAAGCCAACGTTAAACTAGACATTGAAAGCAGAAAGGGAGGGGTGGCGAGCGAAGAAAGCACTTGCATCTTGGGGAAAATGCTGAATAGGAATGTTTTATCTCTATTTGGCATCCACATGGTCACTATTGGGACAATCTGTTCAGCTCTCATATTCACAGCTGGGAAAGGATGTGCACACACTGCAGTGGGCTCAGAGCACAGCTAACAGAGTGGCTGAAGAGAAGGATCAGAAAGGTTTCTCCTCCAGTCCTAAGGTCCAAACTATTCATGTCAAAAAGAAGGTCAAGAGACAATCTGATTACAGTTCAAGTGCCTCAAGGTGAAATGGAAGGTTGATAGAGAACCCTTCAGCCTCACAGATATAAGGTTTGCCTAGTCCCGGTGTGGAAAAGCTCAAGCCTGACAGGACACAAGCACACATTTTGTTTTAATTTTTAGATAGCAAGTGTGAGCCATGCAAGTAAGAAAAACTTAAAGGGGTTAGCAAGATTTACCATGTTAACAGGTTGGAATTATTTATTTCTAGGAAACCTCTTCCCATTTGATCAGAAAGCTGAAAATGTAGAGGTGCTCAGGTGCACACATGCAACTGCTTGTACTTGACTGCTACACCCCTGAGTTCTCAGTCTAAGAACAAACTACTTCAAGCTTGTGAAGGATTCCCCCCAGCAAATTATACTTAAATGCAAGAAAGATATTTTCATTAGCCAGGGAAGAAGCTTATGAAGGTTCCCTGTTCAGCAATGGTTCTGGTTTAAGGAGTTCCCCTTCCTCCCACTGATGAGCAATGGTGAAGGCCCTTCTCAGCTGGGCCAGCAGTACTTCAATCAAGCCCAAGTTGCAAACCAGAGCACTGTGACCACTCCACTGAGAAATCACCATCACCAAGGAATGACTGTCCCATCCTCCAGCCTTTGCTATCTACAGCACACCTCCCCAAACCTGTTGTGCCAGCATAACCCAGACAGCTCTGTAATAGCAGGAACCAGTGGCTGAAGAAAAGGGGAAAAGATGACTGAAGACCATTTACCCAGGCACTGTCACCTAAAATATTCATGGGAAACCACAAGGTGCATTCAGTATATAATAATAATGCTAAATATCAACAGTCAGGCCATTTAGCAAGGACTATTACTGCATGATGAGTATGAATCTCAGAAAGGAAAGATCATTTAAGCTAAGGTGGAAGTCACTTGCTCAGAGGTAAATATTGTCACTAGTAAGATAGCTCTCAATTTTAAACGTTTGGCTTTTTTTCCATTTTACATCAGCTCTGGCTAAGTGTTCCAAATGCTTGCTAGAAATATGCATCTTTCTGTGATCATTCCTATTGGCACTGTGTACACAGTCAGCACTTCTGGATTAAAGCATTTGAATTGTAAAAATCCAATCACACTTGCCAACAACCCAATTATTTACACGGTATCTTTTTCATTATTATTTCTGATGGGCTTTTGTTTGGCACTTCACAGCGGAATTCAAATATGATGAAGATTAAGACAAGACACAGCCCTAGAGCCAGCAATCTAAGTCACTTTCAAACAGGTTCTCAGAGGTTTTGCAGAGAACCATTTCTCAATTAAACACAGAGATAACAAGAAGGGATCATACAGGATGAGATTAGGGACTTGCTATTAATGAGCGTCAGCCAGAAAACTAGATTCATGCTCTGAACGCTGTACTTCCTTCTCTACAGTTGGCAAGACAAGCTGCAAGATTGCTGTTTGAACCCAGGGACAGGACAGCTGTGTTTCACTCCCACTCCTTCTTGTCGTTTTATGCCAGGAAAGGGAATCTTTAATTTTTCCAGAGGAGTCCTGCCAAACTGAGGCTGCAAACAGGATATGGTGTGTTTGCTCGTATCCCGGCCAGAACTCTTCTAGGTACCTAATTCCCTACATAGGCACTGGCAGCAGTGACTACCTGGCTTTCATGCAAACCAGTCTCCTGGGTTAGACTCCCTTTGTTATTTAGGATTGTATAGGATATGCCATTTTCATCTGTTTTCACAGAATAAGCAGCATCCAGATTCCCAGCCTCGCATTCTCTCCTTTACATAAAAGCTACCGCTTCCAGAAGACCCACCTCCACTAAAATTTTGGCAGAAATAAACTGGTTCAGATAAACTCCCCAACGTGCATTAGGGGAGCAGAGCTCTCTGTAAAGCATTAGCAGTCCTTGCAGCATCTATACACACAGCTGTCTCTCAGAGTTCAAATGAAGTTGTTTTCTTTGTGTTCCAACTCTTCACAAAGCATTAACATCCCGTCATCCCACCCACCTTTTCCCAACAGTTGGCCAGTCTCCACCAGTAGCAGCTCCTCAGCAGCGAGCCCAGCGCCGCACTCCCTGCCACAGACACGGCTCCTGCCACCAGGTCTCGGCCCAAGCACCGCACAGCAACCCCTCAAATGCCCACTGGCTCGCTTCACTCCTTTGGTTCTCAGCCTCTGGGGGTACCTTGGTTTGAAGGGGAGAATGGTGCCTTTTAATCCCTTTCCAGAGTCCTCATCAGCACAAATATCTCCCTAAAAGGACTGCTGAAGCCATGACTCAGGTTTGCTCATCTGGACTGATGTTCTTAACAAATTAAGATGTCCTCAAGAACCGTCTGACAGATCCATAATGTTGCACAACTAGACTTATTAAATCAGGGAGCACGATAAGCTATCACAGACAAAACATAAGCATGGGAGAGAAAGTTTGGCAGAAAGTTGTAAAGCAATGCTGGGAGCCAGAAGCACTCCAGGAAGAGATGGGTAGAGGAGAAAAGCATTACAAAATACACAAATCTATCCAGGAAAGGGGAAAAACTAAGCAATAAAGCATGGCAGAGAAAAGGGAGGGGCAGAACAGGAACAAATGAGAGAAGAGTCTATAAATGGGAAGAGTAAGTATCATTTTCAAGCCACTGATTTGGCTTCCACGTGAAAAAAAAGAAAACCACCTGGCAGGAAACTCTGAGGAGGAAGGGAGTATGAGAAATATTTCAGTCTTTAATTTCACCATGTTAACACTGCTTTAGTTCACCATATAAATCTTATAACAAATAGTAGCTTCCTCCAGAGCAGTATACCAGGATGCTTTTTAAGGCTTTCCAAACAATGCAGTATCAGTCGTTGGCTATTTATGTGGTTTGCATAGACTGTGTTTTTGTTGCTAAGCTCTCGTTAGATGCATATCTTTTACTGTCAGGGAAGAGATAAATCACAACAAACTTGAAAACAAGCCCAGCATTTGATTTTACACTCAGAAGCAACAGTGCAACCCCTGCTTCAGGCTTAGTGATGCTTCTATACACAATCAAGATGAGGCAGTTGTGCCTGAGCTGTTCCATACTGGCATGTGAGCAGTTCATTGAGAAAGGGTCTTTTTGAGACAACTCCAGATCTATCATGACCCATCTCCCACACCAAAAGCTCATGTGCCAGCCACATCATTTTCAGCATCCCAGCAGGCTGGTTCCCTGCATCTGCCACAGGAGCTCTGGATTGGAGAGGACAACTGCCTGGAGCCACAAGTACCGGGGAAGCAAAACAACAACACAACACAAATATTAAGTCAAATTAATAAATCTTGCTTACAAGGGATGACAGCAAGTCACAAAGAGCAAATGTAACAATCCAGCTATTTGGGTGGAAGACAAAGATATCCATCCTGAATGGCAAATTCTGTCAAACACCAGCGAGCACTTCACACATCTCAGGCAGAACACTCGCCTGATTCTAACCCTAATTCAGTGATCCCTGTCAACAGTGACCAGAGCAGTATTTACAGCTTCCCACCATTTACTGGTTCATACATGCAGAAATTAAATCAACTTCTAAGGAATCATCAGCAACTCTGATCACAGAAGAAACCCCAGAAAAAATATTTTTTGCCAAGAAGCTTGAACTGAGAACAGCTCTATTTAGAAAATTACAGGAAACCTAAGGATAACCATATCATTCACTTAAAAGCCACCTAACACATTCTCTTAGTGTACATCCAAAATGAGTTTGGAAACCCAGAAAATAAACGAGATCATGTGCTCTGTACACCCTCAGCAGTAGACGTTACAGCTATTCTTAATCCTAGCTTTGTAAACCTTGTAGACATAATTCATTGTGCTTTTGGGTCCATAATATTTCACAAAGCACTGCAGTTTGCTGGCTTACAAACATGCCCCGCCAGCTCACTGGGTAGAAAGATTTCTGCTGACTTCATGTATCGTTTCAGTTGCACTCATCAGGGATTAATAATTTCCCCTGCTAAGGGTATAGGCTGCAAGCACTAAGTAGAAAAGGTTATGCATGTGTCTGAAAAAGACTGGTGACACTTTGATAGGTGGCATTTGACTGTAGCAATGAAGACTTAAAATACAAGTTGTGCTAATGAAAATCAAGGTCTTCCATTAAAAAGTGAAAACCACATAACACAGAAGTGACTGAATATTCCACAGCACTGCTCAGAGCACTGAATCATGTTCTAAACTAACCAAATTATTTATTATTTTACTAAGCACTATTTATAGATATATTCAAAGCATTTTTGCCCATCAGAAACAGCACACAGCAGCTGTCCTATCATAATTTATACATGATCACAAATATTCAAACATTAACAAAAGATGCTCTATTCTCAACTAATTAAATTTCCAAAATCTAAACTTTGACAACCTGCTGAAGTCAGTACTTGAACATACACACACACACACACCTGCTGCTCTTTAGAACTGAGACATTTAAACTCACAGCTTTCTATTTCTCTGACCCACCAGGAGTAGCTGTGACTGAGCTGAAGTGGAGGTACCCTGGAGAAGGCACAACACAAAGCTACTACTGGGACACAAACCTCTCCACAGAGTATGTGTGTCCAGCCCTACTGCCTCCATTCATTCTGATAGTCATTTACAAGACAGGGAAACTGATTCACAATTAATTTTATCTGCAAGGGAAAATCAAGTTGTCCCATAGTAATGATATTTCAAAAATCCCTAAAGAAAAGCTGACACTAAAAGCCATAAAAATGCACACAGCACACAAGCGTTGAAGAGGTACTTAACTATTGCTTCCTTAAAGTCCAAATAAGATCTGTAAATAGCAGATCTTCTGGAAAAGATCTGCTTTTTAAGGAGACATAATTGATAAAGCTGATTTGTCATCATAAATACATTTTATATCTGTAACTTCTCTGAAAAGAACCAAGACCATCAGATAAGCCTCTGTATTCTTCGCAGACTTCCATGAATAAATTTCTCCTCTTTTGCACACAGTTGCACACATATCACAAGAAATAAGATCATTTTTTTAATGAAGTATATTTCATGCAATGACAAGATCCTGAGAAATCATGAAGGGAGACTAAGAAGCATTTCTGGTTCAATCTTCTATCAGTAAGGTCACAGCACACTGCCAATTCTGAAGCATTGCCATATTTTGCAATAAAGGTGGCTTTTCCATCATAGGGTATTAGCATTCCAATAATACGTCTCTATCTTTGCATGTAGCAGGAAGTAAAGCAAATATCAATACAATTCCACATAATTAGTCTAATGGAATTTTACACAGTTAAAAACCCCTTCAGAGCAAATCACTGAGCAAATTGCTTCAAGAACATTACCTTCACACCTGCAGCTACACCACAGCAGAAGAAATTATCAGTGAAATCCATTGCTTATAGCATTAAGCAGCATTTTGCAGTTTCAGCACTCAAGCAAGTTCAAATGGTCAGTAGCAAATAGCTTTTGTAAACCATTTATATCTTGTTACTACTAAAAAAGTTTCACTAGAGTACAAATTCCTTGTCAGGAACCTCTCCTGTGGAGAGATTTTAAGCTTTTGCAAACCATTTATATCTTGTTACTACTAAAAAAAGTTTCACTAGAGTATTAATTCCTTGTCAGGAACCTCTCCCATGGAGATATGTTACCATCTTCACCATCAATTACCATATTGCAACACAGCATCAGATGACTGTTCTCTCTCGGAGCTGTATGATCTTGATGACAGACCAATGGACTTTTCTATACAAGAAGATAAATTAAATGGAGGGGTGTAATTAATCTGAATTGCCCTGCAATGTCTATTAACTAGTCAGTCTACAGTGTCCCAGGCAGTGCTGCACCACATACAGATGCAAACAAAGCTGGTTCCTATTAAGGGGAAGGCACTGACAACACCCAGCCCGTCCATGCAACAGCTCTTTTTCAGAGGTGCGTGTATATTCTTCAGTACATCACACAGCCACAGTCTATATTCAAAGCTGGTACTTCCACATGCACACCATTCAATGTGCTTCTCCAAACAAAGAGCCCACAGGCTGCAGGGAGCTGGCCAGGCCCAGCTCAACAGCCCACAGGGCAAGGCTGGAAACAGAGATGTGTTGACATCAGCTCTATGTGAGAGCACTGGTGGCTGGGAGACAGCTTAAGCAGTGACTGCAGCCTGCTGCTCGGAAAGCCTGGCAGCAGTGTGCTGGAGGAGGCAGTCCCCAGCCTATCAAGAGAAATAACAAGTGACAATTCAGGAAAGCATGCTCACTATCCATTCAGGCATGCATGCAATCTTGGGCCAAACAGACGATGTGCTAAAAGGGTTTCTCCCCAGAGGAGAAGTGTTTATTAATTAATATCTATGGAATTAATTGGTTCCCATATGCTCTGCTCTGTTTTTAAGACTGCAGCCCTGTCAGCATTACAGAGAGGCATCAGATGTGGTGACTACCCAGGAAGTTCATCAGGACGCTTCAGTCAATCATAATTTACATTTTTCTTTTCACCACATTCAAAGTGTGTCCATCTCTGTAAAAGCCACGGGAAATACATTTAAAATCTGCGACTCATAACAAGTTAAAAAAAAAAAAAAGCCAACACATGCTTTTACTTCAGACAGGAGTGTGGCATGTAGCAAAAAATACAAGATACCGATCCAAGGACTTCAGCTCATCTTCTGTCCCATTACCTGCAGTAACTCTGGTGCTGCTTTCACATACTTTCTTATACTCCTTACATCAACCAATCCCCAGCAGCTAGTGCCCCTACTACCAAACTAATTTTTATATCCACCATATCCTCTCCCCCCACTCAGTGCAGGAGATGTATTTTTGGATTCTGACTACAGTTGACACAACTCTGTACAGTGACATCATTGTTCCAGTATTATCAATCTCATTGAGACACTTGAGTTATCAGATCTCAGTGTGAGCAAGCAGGGTCCTCCACTCTGGCCATTCCTGGTAAAGGAGGAATCCTACACCAGCCTGCCTGGGTAAGCTCAGGCTGTAGTAGCAGAGGAGGAAGAGCAGTCTCGCAATCATCCACTTACAAACACATGCTGGTGCAGGTTGTGCAAGGACAAATGACTTACCAAGATGTTCCTCCTCCACTGCTCTGCCACCTCTCCCAAAGCCCCTGGATGCACCTGCAGAGCACAGCAAACCCCTTGCTCAGATTTAGGGAGGATGAGCACCCATGACAGAGGCTCTCTAGGAGATTGCAAGGCTTTGATGTTTATTTAGTCCCTGTCTCCAGTTTCAGCATTCCCTCACATATGCAATACCCACTTAGTGCAATGAAACTTGAACACCAACAACTATAATTACCACACCCAGTGGTAAACCCAGGCTGCAGCAACAGCACCCTTGACACAAAGTTAGCTGCCCTCTTCTCTTTCAGAAAACCCTGAAGAAAAGCACTGTCCCAGCTAAACTAAAATACTGTGTTCCAAGGTTTTATTGCTGCACCACCAGTACAACACCACACTGCCAACTGCAAGCTGAACAGGCCCAAGGACCAGTTGTTTGACCACTGTTTGGATAGAAACTGCTCTCACAATATCAGAAAAGTCTTACATACTTAAAACCTCACTGAGATGAAGCTGAAAACAGCCTAGCTGCAGAACTTCAACAAGACAATTCCACTGTGGGAAATGGTTAAAAAACCCACCATAAAAAGAAACATTTATGGATATACACAGGTGTGATTATAATGTGTTCCAAACTAGATTCCTACTGAGGGAGATGCTGCCAGGTCATGCTGGTAAGAAACAGAAGGGGCTGTAGAGAGGCTCAAAATCACATTCCTAAATCAGAGGCATTGCTAATAACAATTTCTTTTCAAGTACATAATAACTAGAACAAAAATTAAAGCTACCTTCAGAGAATAAATTTGCTGTGAAGCAGGCGGCAAATGAGACCCAGCAGGATCTATGCTACCTGTCTGGCAAACACTCATTTTATACTGGGCACAAGACAAAGGAAGACTTTTCAAGTGATTCAGGCAAGACATCAGCACACAATGCAATGGTTAGGAATGCAGCAAATGAAAAAGGTGGGAAGATTCCTCCTGTCTGGGAAAGTTGCTTCTGAAAGATTTGCAACATGCCACAAAGAACCAGGTACAGCACTTCATCTTTCTGGGAGATGGCAAATCTCTCAAAGCTACCAACCTCTCCTCTTTAAAACAAAGTATCTGCACCATCTGATAATTAAATCCTTTGACATTTCACTTAGGAGGAGCTATCTCTCTTCTAAATGCTAGCAAAAAAAGCACACAACAAAAAATTATGAACATTGGGTCTCCAGCCACTGTGAATACAGCACAAGCTTCTACACAAAGGATTTGGAGAAACAGTAACCACAGAACCCACATCATCATGTCAACATAATCTGAGCAACCCCCTTGCGTACAGCCTGGGCTGTTCCTACAGGTACCTATTTTCTCTTCCATGATTCAGGCTTGAGGGGATCTTTTTTCATGCACTTCAGTTTGCTTTGGTTCACTACCCTGCGGTGCAGATATGAAGACTTCCTAACAACATTTACTGTCCACCTGCAAGACTTTAATGATTAATTTCCAAGTAAACAAGCGTAGACAGCTCTTGGGCTTTCCTCTGTTTCTTCATTGCTTGCTTCAGAAAACGAAACCAAACAGAAACATCATGTAAAATTCAGCTAGAGATACCACAATAACTGGGAAATCAAAGGTTTGAATCAAAACCCATGCATTAGAAGAAATACATAAAGTAGACAAAACACATCCCAGATCAAATCTTCTGACATACAAGGTAATCATTATATAGGGGACTCATTTCCAAACATTATTTTGGCTGGATCTAAATAAATCATACTAGATGAAACCATGTGAACATGTAATTTGTGCTGCCAGCTTCTCACCTAGGAGCCCAGACACCAAAGACTGAGCGAGGGCTTGTATGAGGTCCACGCTGAAGAAGGCTGTGCATGCAGAGACAGTTCAGGTGGTGGTGAACAATTAAACCCACCATGACTCCTGCCCAGTCCTTGGAAAGATGTCATGTTTGTTTGTTCACGTCTGCAGTGGAGTTCTGGGGAATAATTACACGTAGCCCAAAAGGCAAGCAACAAGGGAAACAACATAGGTTCAACTTCATTAAGCACCAGCTCAGACCTCTCCAGACAGCTCTTGCTCTAAAGGTATTGCTGAGCAGCTAACTCAAGCAGGCCATGAGAAGCTAAGGCACCTCAACTGCCAGAGCATGAAAGCATCTGACAAAGATAGGATGAAAATAATTAGGGATTGATGAAAAGGGAAAGAGCCAGCACTGCATTTTAGTTTATCTATCAATTCATGGTTTGTGCAGTCGGTGGAATAAAGCCATTTGATTTAGATTTATCTCTACTCTTGAAAAGGAAAATATAATACAGGTTTTTCAAGAAAGCATTAAAAGGAGCTTCCAGCAAAGAACTCCCCAGACAAAGTGTGCTAGTGACTTCTTGCAAGGTGTAAGTATACCAAAAAACTTTTTGAAGTTTCCAACTTTTGCTTTCACAGAACAGGTTGTCAGGTAGTCCTTGATGTCTTTTGTAGTTGCACCATACCTGGAGGCTGACTGTAGGAAAAATACAGCAATAGCTTCTCAGAGTAACTCCTGATACAAATACTCTGTCCTGAAGGAAAAACAATGCTCCTCTGAAAAAAAAAAATTCATCTACTGGTACAGCAGAGCAATTACTCTGGAGTGAAGCCACTTCTAATAATAATAATAAAATCCATGTAAGGACAACGGTAACGTGCAAGATTTACACTGGAATAGATGACACAGACCAGAATAACTATCCTAACACATCTGTCTGTCCATTTCACAGGATTTTTCCTTAGTATAAAGGCTTACAATAGGAATTGGGGAAAATACATGGGAAAATTGTAGACAATTTGATTTATCAAGTAAAAACAAAATCAAGCAGTTTTATAGAAAGTGCTCAAATACTTTGTTTTCTGGCTGAAATTTGCCTCCTGATGGAGCAATCCATAATAACAAGTGACAATAGTGTTTTTTTCTCATTCAGTTACTATTCCAGACCTCTGAGATGTTCTAGGACCAGTAGAAGGTAACAATCTTGGCAAAAAAAATAACTGGATGACTGGGGAATGCAAAGTACCGAACAGCTGGATTGTTTTAATATGGAAAGGCCAGATGAACATGTGCACATACCGTGCAAAAGATGACAAGGAAATAAAATTGCCTTGGTTGATCTAACATAGCTGAGAAAACAATTCCTAGCCAATGCTTTACTAATAATAACATTCTCCCAAGATAGGCTTCACATGACAGCTATATTTTCTATCTGTGGTAACACCTTGAAAAAGAAAACCACACGGAGTAGTTAGAGCAGCATCCACTCCCAGTACTCGTCTGTGCAGTCACAGACAACTTCCTCAGTCTTTCTCCCTTTGTTCTTTAAAAAACAGAAAAAGGAGAAAAGATTGCATCTGTGACATACCTTAAAGGATCAGAAACTCAGTCAGCTTTTGCAATAATCTGAATCACTCCCCTGATTGCCCTTGCCCTTTTCTCCCAAAATACATGAGTCTTGCACAGATAGGATGCTGTATTGCAAGAGCTAATGAGAAAACCTGAGGTCAGGGGCTTACACCACTGATAACTGCTACTCTTTTACTGGGAGAGGCACTGGGCAGCATGTAGTGTGTGTAGAAGAAAGCTAACAGCTTGTGAGTCTTATCGAAGTATCTGCACTGAGTAAGAATCATAAAAGCCACACAACCTGAAAGAGACTCTTAGGTTCAGTTAAGCCAACAAACACTGATCAAGAAAAGATATTACAATACTGCCAGAAGTCCCAGCATGCAAGATTTCCAGTTTAGGATCCAGTTACCAGGTGTGAAATATTTGACGCCCAAGGGTTACAAGAAAAAATCCATAAGCATTCTAGTGTAAGAAGCTCTACTGACCGATGGCTCAGCCCCACATCTAGTTAGGGAAAAATAAACCAGTTGAGAAAACACCAAGATGCAGTACCTATGAGTACTCTACCAGTTCCTGGAAATCAGTGTTGCAGACAATCTAATTAGACAGTAAGGTATATCTCAGCATTTGGAGAACTGATCTCTAACACATTATCAAATAATTTTTTTGACATGTAGGAAAGCCAAGATAGTATTTTCAGAAGTCATGTGTGAGTCTAAAGGAAGCAGACAAGTGTGCTGCCCTTACAGTGAAAGTCACACTGCATTTTCTGTTTGTGGTGTTTATTCACTAAAAGAAGAAGAAGAAGAAAAAAAAAATCCTTTCTGCTAGGGCAACAGCTAATGGCAGCAGAACTACCTCATTCATCTAAATAAAGCTAGCTCTAAAACCTGCAATAACTATTCAATTGCCTACTTTGTTAATTATATCACTGTTTATCTAATTCATTATGAGCATCTAAATAACAAGCTCATTCAGCATAAGCTGAAATTGGAGACATTGAAGACACCCCTCCAGATTACCTAACCTTCTGCTCATTGTGTGCCTGTCCCCTGAAGCCTCACCCAGCAGCTTTACGGGGTTTCTAATCCCTTTGAGACTATTAAATCATTCCACAGCTCAGCACAGCTTTCTGAAGGCTTCCTCTGTGTCTTCTACCATCAGTTCCTCTGTATCCGTAGCCTTTGTGTGGACTTTTCAGATGGTTACCTTGGATTTTTCTATTTTATTTCGGGAAAAAACATCACCTTCCACCATGAAAAAGAAACATTTCCCATGGGAGAAAAGATGTTAATTGCTGTATTATTAATTCCCTTTCCTTTTCCTTACCTGCTGCTTTTGAATTTGCTGTTTTGCATACAGAAGCAACAACAACTGTTCCTCTGAAAATGAGGCTGTGTATAAATAGCCATTAGAGCTCACCTTCCTATGCTTCATTGCAGTTTGGCATTTATATAGCTCAGAAGAGAACTACACCTTTGCTGCCAATTTTACCATACACTTAAGCATGTCCCAAATAAGGTTATTTTCTCCTTTCTCAGAGATGGCAGTTAAGTTAGCACACATCCTGGCCTGAGAGGCTGTATCAGTAGTTCAAGTACAGTTCTCTTTCACTCCTGAGAAGTGGTCTAATCTTCATGGAGATGCAGTAGCTGGAGCCTCTGAGAACAGTAACAGGGAAGTGACTGGGAGCTTTTTACTTGGTGGACAAGCCCAGGACAACTTTGCTCCAAGTGGCAAAACACACTGGAACTAACCAAAACAAAGCCCTAGCCACACTTCAGTTCCTCCTAAGGGAGTGGTCTTTCCTTCAAGTATTTCCAAACATCAGCCCAGTGTGTGTGGGTGGGGAGTCAAAGCATTAAGTACAAACTGTTCATTTAACTCCTCTTAATGGCCTTTCCTCGTAATTTGGCTAGATTTTAGCCACAGAACGACACGTGCTCTAGGAAGGGGTGAACATGGACCACTGTGACTGCAATTATAGCACAGTTATTAACACCCATCTCTCCATTTCTTAAATAAAGCTTCTCAACTGAATAAGGAATTAAAGCATTAAAAAGCAGTGAAACTGATTTTCCAATTAGTAGTAGTATAGGAGCTGCCAAATGGTTTACTCTCTGCAGTTCACAGAACACCTAAAGTGATGCAGATCATCCCTTCCAGCAGGTGCCAGGAATGTTAAACCAAAGGCAAAGACCAGGTGTTAACACAGGAGCCAGGATGGCAACACAGGGACAGAGAACTATACTGTAATATGGCCACCAAAATGCAACTCTACAACGCATACAAGCTTTATATAAACCAATATGCTTTTCTGAGATATTACAGTAATTTGTTTTCCCTCTCACACCCAAATACAGCAAAATGTTGTTAGGACAACCAGGGCAAATTTACACTGCACACCAAATGTCAATTAAACACATTAAACAAAAGCCAACCATCTCTGTCTGTGAATTTTTGCCTTCCAAATGTGGTACAGGCACATTAGTTAGAGCAGATGTTACTAAAACAAAACCCAACAAACAATTCTTACACACACAAACAATTCTGTGTGAACATTTGACCCATCAGTGAAGGATGTAACATATGTTTAGTCCAGCAGAACATACTTGTCTAGTGTCCCAGATTTATCACCAAGTGAAAAATTCATCTGCAGCAAAATTCTATTAAATAAATATGGCTTCATTTAAGTCAAGAGCCAGGCCTGGCTCAGGCAGTCAACACACAAGTATCAGGTGAGCAAAATGTTAGAAGGAAGAGAAGTTTCTCAATTGAATATTAGAAACTGGGATAATTAAACCACAGGGAAAAGGGGCATCTTTAAATTACAATTCAATGAAAAATTGTGATAAATTCCCCTTTTGCAGCTGGGCAGCTGCTCACCCAACAGCAGCAGCAGCAGCTGGAGTCAAGCTCCTCCCTTTTGACTGCCTCCTGCACCCCAGGAACAATTCTTACCTTTCAAAATCTGTTTTTAAATGAACTCATGGGATTTCCTTTCAGCCTATTTCTTAACACCTTGGTTAAAAGATCTTTTAGCATTCTCAAACAGCCTAACTCTGGCCAATAACACAGCAGCTAGAAACCCAACCTGAGCAGAAAGCTCAGTGACACAGGACACCTTTCATAGCAAGCTTCATTTATCCATCATCTATACTGGCACATCTTGGGCATGGCTCTGTTAAATCCATAGCATCACAACAGGACAAAAGAAGGAACAGGGCGATTCTGATAGGAAAAAGCCATCGGAAGAAAACAAAAGCTGGTGCGTGTGTATTAAATCCAACTGGAAGCTTTTATATTTTTTTCTTGAGCATTATACTGCTCTCCCCCACCTCTGAAATGGTTCAGGAACTCACACAAACACATTCAAAAAACACGTATTAGAAAAGACAGAAGCGTATAACAGCGTTTATCCTGGAGGCACAAAACAGAACTGGGTCAGAAAATCGGGTAACATTTGACTTGCTCAGGCCAACACAATCAGGCAAAAAATGAAGTTTTGATTGGATTATGGCCATGCTGGCTAGAAGCAGTTATCTCCTACACTGACTTCACTAAGTGCCCTGAGCAATGACACTATCACGTTGCACGTTTTGAAGAGGATGTGCTTGGCTTCACCCCTTCACTCTGCGCATCCCCAGCGCCCCTTCCTCACCCACCGGCAAAGAGGAGAAACCTTTCACAAGCTATTCCCGAGCTGAACTAAAAATCACCCGCTACCTGTCAGGAGAAGCAAGAGCAGAGCAGATGCCAGCAGAGAGCAGGCACCTCAACAGCCTCTGCTGGAACACCCGTGTGTGCCTGGGCAGGTACTGCCACTCCTGTCGCACCACGCAGTGAATGTGAAGGGAGCCCCGAGCTTCCCGCTTCTCCCCATCAATCCTTTTCAGTACCACACGTCTCTTAATAGAAGATGACTTCCAGAATGGTTAACCCTGCACTGTTCTCCCTATTCAAACATTTACCCTGCTTCTCTGCTGCTAGAAACAGGGGGAGAAATTTTCAGGTCTGTTCCTACTCACCATTTCTCTGAAATGGCCTTTCTAGTACTTTTTTTTAATTTATTTTTAATTTTTCTTTTCCTATACAAGGAAAGGAGGCAATATTTATTCTCCCAAATTGCTGAATCAAGACAGCTGAGAAAAAAAAAAAAGGACAGGGAGGGAAGCAAAAGTGGATAAATATGGAGGTGAAAGCACAATGGTGGGACCCCGCTGGGAGCCAGCTAAGAGCTATTAACACCACGCAGTTCAAAACATGCTTAGACAAACCCTGAGGATACACATCTGGATGGGATTGACAGAAGTGACCTTGCTACAAAGTAGGGACAGCAACAGCTCTCCAGTACTGCAGGAGATGTCCCAAGCAAATAAAGGCCTTGTTTTTATTAGCATTCAATAACATGAAATAATTCAACTGCTTTCCAATATTATTTTACAGTTCACAATCATCACCTTCTCTACATCCTGAGAGGTTTAAGCCCAGCACTCATTTCAAAGGCTACTTATTTCCTACAACAGTAAAGTGAGGCACTGAGCATCAACAGATTATCTCCTGGTGTTTCAGTGCTTCCAGTTGTGCTGAACAATGTGATGCATTACTTGCCAGCAACAGCAAGTTCAGTCTCAAATGATCAGTGTCTGACAATTAGACTCCTCTCTCTCCCAGCATCCGAAGAAGAGACTCCAGTTCCTTAACTTTTCAGCCACCAAAGAGCTAGTCTGATGAAGTTTATTCTTCTGGTGCAGCAGATTTTATGAAATGTCCCACAAATGGAAGGTTGCCTCTGGAACTCATTTATCAGGAATTTCAGCAATGCTCTGCACAGATGTTGTGTATCACTTCGGCTCCTGCTAACATGCAAAATGTTGCTGGAAGGATTAACTCCACAGGACATTAAGCTGCAGAACTCCCATGAACATTGACAGTAATTCCTTCTCATGGCAAAGAGAATATAGCAGCATTAAGCAGCATAATGACTAAGGCAAAAAAACTTGACAGTCCTCTGAAGTTCACTGGCATGACACACCTGGCTAGGGCCCTGAACCCTTGCCTCAGCTTGTTCTCTTCCCCTCTTTTTTTTTTTTTTTAACTTTCATTTAGCTACAGTTCAGATGTTTTTTGCTGAACTCTCCCTAAGCATTCCCCATGGCAGAAGCACATGCTCTCCTCAGCATGTCACTCAGTAGCTAGTCAATTTTCTTAAATTCTCACCACCAGCTACCTGCTCTGCAGCAGTTCCAATTTGCTTTGATATTTTCAAACAGTATTCTCCTCTCTGTGCTTCTTTATTGCCCATCCTACCTTAGCATCCAATGCCCAACATCCATCTCCTTCAACACGTGCCTGAAGCACTCAGCCTCCCATTTAGCAACTCTGAAAGCCAGCCAGCTCTTCGACCAATACATCAGCATGAGCTATTTCTTCCTCCCCTTTCACAACCACCTTTTACAACCATCAAATACAATTCAGAGGAGCTCTGCTTCAGAGTTTTTATCACCAGACCCTTTCAATCAAAGGCACTGGGCCAAAATAAACCATCTCGTTATTAGTCCTACTACCTACTGTCCATCACAGCCATTCTTAGCATACCTGGGACTACTCTGCATTGCCTTTTAGGGATTGCTCACTCCAGAGAGGGACACCTGACTGCACCAGTGGAATAATGGAGAGCCTGAGGAACAGGGATGTATAACAGCTAACCCAATGACAACCATCTTTAGAGGCAAACTGATACATTTATCTTTTTTACAACAATCTTTAAGACCTGCAAGCATTCAAGTTATTTGTATTCTCAGTTCCAATTCCACAAAGCCTAACCTCAATTTTTACCTGAAGTTGCTCTATTAATAGCAGCTTCTTTCCTCCTGGGAAGTATCAACACAATCATCTCTCAGGTTCTTTAATATGGGCTAACAACCAAGTAAGGCAAGAAGCAAACAACACAGGAGACAGCAATCCATCTTACAGAAGTTATCTTTTAGTTGGCAAGCAAGCAAAAACTCCCTATCTACAAATGGAGGTCAAGTACTTCAGAAACACTCCCTGTCGCACATTTCTTATTCCTACAATGCAAGAGAAGCCTTATCCACTGAAATCCTGCAGTTCAATCTCAACACTACTATGAACTTTTCAAGTATTTTCTCCTCTTGCAGATCATCCATGTGCTTTTTAAGAAACTTTTTTTCCCAGAAAAATAAGAAAGTCCTCAACATCAAACTGAAGGCAGCTATACAGTCTTCCATAGATCAAATCTCAAACCCTGTTATTTCTTCACATTGACATGAAGAAAAGCATGGCTGGTCTAACATGTACAAAGCCTAAAGAATTCTCCCACTCACGTGAATGAGTCCTGCTTAGATGAACAGTTGGAAAACACAGCATCACGCTGCAGATTTTCTAGTCTTGCAGCCAATTTTGACTGCCAGGTGTACATGTGCTTACATGTTTCTCTTACTAAGTCTCTTCAGTTGTTTTGTAGCTCACTCCTGCCTTTATAGTGATCCTTCTGGGGAAAGCACTTTCTCTTTGACTCCTTACTGCTGATTTCTGTGCTAATTAATCAATAGATGTGGTTCACTCCAAGCAATCACTCCTTGTTACTCTGTGGCTCACCAAGGCGCTGGTCTTGCCATCTGCTGCACTGGTGAGGCTGGCTGGTGCAGCAGGACCTGCTGGCAGGCTGCAAGGCAGGCAGCCAAATAGCTGCTGTCCTAACAACACCATCATCCTTCTCCTTTAAAAATACCCCATCCTTCTCCCACAAAAACAGAGCAACTGTTCTCCAACTGAGCCATCCAAATTACTCGACTACCTTCGGACAAAGACTCAAGCTTGGAAACCAAATGTTTTTGCGTTTCAAGGATGTCAGGGGTTACATAGAGAAACCTGCCCAAAGCTTGCCCTGTGCTGTCAGAAAGCCAAGCACAGAACAGCAGTCAGACAGGCTAACAAGCCAGCACCAGTTGTCTACAGCAAAGAATCATTTTGTTGGTCAAAAGGGTGGCTTTAGAAGTAAATTATTTATGTAGTGGTTGAATGATACCCATAAAACGTCTTTGATTTGATGCTAATTCAATGCAGATGAAATAAGTCACTAGGTAGCCCTAGTTCTACTGGCTTGATTTTTTTTCAAGCATTCAAGTTTTTTCTAGTTCATTGAGCAGTATTTTCAATAGCACCTAAAGTCTGCTGACACCCAGTATTTCTCCCACCAGTGTAAGCAGATGCACGTATGGCAACACAATCCTCTGCAGTACAAAAACATCAACTTACTTTTAATAAGCAAAGAAACCTTCTAGTAACGAGAGATTTCATCTTCTATGCACAGGAAAGCATGACTACAGCAACCATGGTCTATGGAGATGATAAAAGATGGAGTGTTTTGGAACCAGTGTTTTGGAACCAGTTCAGCAAAGAGCAGCCTATAGTGACTCTTACACAGAAGCAAACTGCTGGCTGGAGCCCAGCGGCGCAGGCGTCTGAATGGCTTCTGCTTCAGCCAGCTTCTCTGTGCACACAGCCAACAGCAAACCACTTGCTAAAACACTTCCTATTATCTCTTGCTGCTCTTAACCCTACAGCTGCCAGGTTCCTCACCATGGCAAAGCAAAAACAGTACAGAGGACAGCTACCTTAACGTAGTTGCATCAAGGTGACATGGTATGAAAAATCATATATCCTGGATGTTTTGTCCTATAGTAACACAAAGTATTTTTCATTAGGACAAGGACAGTCTTTTCAGTAGTAGGATAAGATTTCAAGAGAGAAAAAACAAAAAATTGTTTTTCACTTTATTAATAGAAAAAAAAAGGCATTTACAGATACTAATCTGAAAAAGGACAGTTGACACCAATTCTGTTGTCTACTTCAGAGACCTTTAAAGGACATTTTGTAATTTCAACCCAAAGCATGTCCAGCCTATCATGAGGAGGGAAGAGAAAGGAAGGGGAAAAACAGTTTAATTTCCCCTGCTCATCTGAACGTGCATCAAGCAAACCTTTCAATAACCTCATAAAAATGTGCAAGGCAGACAGAAAACAATTTAGGATGCATTTAGAATTTATTGACTTGGCCCGGTCAAACATTTGATAACCTATCTTGCTGTTGGTATGGCAAACGGGGAAAATAAAATTAAAGCTGATCTGTGGAAACTGGCAGTCTTACTTTTACACGGAGCTTAACATCAAACCAAGACAAAAAAAAAAATCTCAGACTTCTCTTTAGAAAATACACTCTTAAACACCTCCAAATTAGCCATGTTTCCTCTAAAGTAGTTTCTTAAACAAGAAATGGGCTCCAAACCACTCCTGACAGTGGACATGAGATTGAGCGCTTCAAGACTACTCACCTGCCCTTTCATCACACAGTTTAGTGAGGCCAGTGGAAGCTTCACTTACAGGAGAAGCTTCATTTCAAAACTGCTAACAGAATGAAGCCTAGTATTCCATGTCTTTCCTAGGAAAAGTGCCTTATTTACTGCCTCCCTCCTAAACAAAATCCCAGTATTTTGTGTGGAGGTGAGGAGGGAGACAGTCATCTACCAGAGAAGGTGGGTGGTTTAAGCCAAGAAGAGTCTGTGATGCCTGCTCTCTGGATTTCTATTCTGCCACAATTCATCCTTCCCAAATCCTTCCCTGTTGTGCACAGCCAGGATGCCAGCAACTTTCTCACCAGAACTTTTGCAAGGATAGGTTTGCATGGCAAGGGCCCACACCACTAGCTGCCCCTGAAAAGTTAGCCACAGCTCTTGGAGAAGCTCAGTGCTCACTTGCAACTCTGGTGTTTCTACAGAAAAGCTTCAAAAATAAGAACCCTCTTAAGGCTCAAGTGCACAAAGTTTTTTTTAACTCTTCAAACTTAGGTCAACTTCTCTTCTGGACCTGGGTAATTTCTGACTCCCCAGGCTGCTGACAGAGACACCAACTAGCACATAAAACCAGATCCCAACCTGAAGAAAAGGGTACAAGAAAATCCAGACATGCTGTTCAGTATCTCTAGCTTATGTCTGGAGGAAGTCATCTGAATTTGATTGTGTTTTGAGAGAAATGAGCTAGAACACTCAGTGGGTTGGGTTTTTTAATTTAGTTTAAATACACTTGTGGAAGGGGCTACGGAAGAAGCCTTCATATTGCAATGGGAAGCATTTTGCCTTACAGCCAGAAAGCAAGCAATCCAACCATTTACAAATAAACACAGCAGACAAAATAGCCAGAAGGTCTTGAAAATTATCAAACCCAGTGTTACCTGGCACTCTACCTCTTGATCAAGGAAGAGGTTTGGGATGCTTCGAAGGGTACAAAACTTTATTGAAAAAGCCACCACCTCAGCACTGACAACAGAACAGCAAAGTCTGCTCTGGGTTCAGTGCTGAAAGGCAACAACCTCAACAGCCTGTCCCCAGAGGATTATCTTTGTAGCCTCCTATTCAGTGATGTTTAACACACCACAGCGCACATTTTAGCTGCTAATTCTACTCTCCAGTCAAAACAAGCAAGAGAAGCAAATGGATCATTGCAGGTTTAGAAACAGGGGCTGGGGGGAAATCATTCATTTATTTTTACACGGCAGTGTTCACACATTCATCCCCAGAAGCCTCTGAAACACAAAGCTCAGTAACCCAATATGGTCAGCATGAGCCCAGATACAGAGATTGAAGTAGGGTCCATTAAAAAAAAAAATCACATGAAAAAGGCAAGCAATAAACTACAAGGGAGATGATGATGATGATAATGATGAAGTTTCAAGGCATCTAGCAGGTCTCTCCTACTGATCACTGCCCGTTTTTCAACCGAGCCACAACTGAAAAGTCAATTCAATAAATACCTCTCGTTTCAACAGGCAGGACACCACCAGGAAATGCTGCAGCTCAGCAGAAAGGTAATGCAGTGATCATTGCATGGGTATAATAAAGGGATTATTTTACAATTACAGCAACAATGAAAGAGCAATTTATACAGTAACACACTGATGTACTGGCAAATGCCTGTCCAAAGGGATTAAATAAAAGTCTGATGGACTATAGACAGAAGGTCTTTAGCAAAAGTTTTCTGTATTCCCTAGACAGTCATACTTCTGTGTAGTGTCCCTTCAAGGCAATATTTTGCATTTAGATGCTTTTTAGATAAGAGGCACAGTGCACAAATGAATGAAGAGCACTTAGAGAATTCTTATTTAACGAAAAGCAAAAGCATATATATAAAGGATGGGCCACGTTTCATTCTCTAGAAGGTGTACTCCAGTAAGCCCCAAAATATCTTTATTTCTTGGGTTAAAAATGGTCAAGGAACCCCACAGGCAACACTGGTAGTTCTTGGGAAGTTCCTGCTGCAGCAGTGGCTTTGACAGAAATGTCAGACTTCAGCAGGGAACAGTAAGAAGCAACCATGAGAGCCAGGAATACAGTGCAGATGGAGAATGGTTCACAACACCTCATGCTCTTGAAGCAACACCCTCAGCATCGTCTGAAAAAGATCTGCTTAACAGAAACAATTTGCAAGAATAACCTGAAGGGAGATGAGGCACCTTCCAGAGCTGGGAAAATCCAACTGAGAGGAATAGGAAAATGTGTTTCAGAAGAGAAATTTGGGTAGTTCAAAGGAAGGGCAGATGAACATTTTTACAAACCACAGAGCTTTTAGCTCTGGTTGATTTATTAAATGGGTCGTCCTCTTTTTACTATCACTTCAGGCAACAGTTGAATTATTCAATGAGCTCCAGTTGACTATGCTGTTTCTAAAACACTTGGGCCACCTCTGGGGAAGGAAGACAGAAGGCGAGGGGGAATAAAAACATGTTTAAAAGTTAAAGAATTTAACTGAAATGGGTCCTATCAATTTACAAGAAGTCTCAGAAGCAGGAATGGAGAAAGTATTCCTGCAAATCTGCTAAGAGAAGTTGTATCACAGGCACTTCCATGAACTGGAGATGCAGAGCACAGCTGTAAAGCTGGCAAAACAAAGACTGTCTTGTTTTGCTAACACTAGCACAAGGGAGATGACCCTTCTGCTGCTCCAACAGAACAGGACACATGGCTTCAACCTTAGGGATCCCAACCATGTGTTTAGAAATAAACATATGCTTTTCCCCTGGAAGTTTCCCATCCCTAACAGCACTGTCAGAAGAATTTCTGCCCTGTGGAGAGAAAAAGCTGGTTTTGAATAGTTCTTAGGAGCTTAGAAAATGCAGCACTTTTTTGCCAGCCCAAACCACAGTGACTCTGACTGGACTGGGAGAAGAAGAATGAAGCCAGTCTCTGTGTCAGGAAAAAACCAAAGCATCAGGCTAATACAAATAACATCCCTCCAAATACACAATTTCTGATGGATCACCAATTCCAGGACTCAACCTCATAGCAGCATTTAATTCATATAAACACCATGTGATTATGTGATCAGTGGCTAGTTCCAGATTTCAGAAGTACATGTGGTTGGTCATGAATCAGAAGAACAGGTCTTGCAAAAATCTTCTTGACCTAGCAAAGAAAGGACATTTGCTCCAGAAAAAAAAAAAAAAAAAAAAAAAAAATGGCTTAAAAATATCCATATAAATTTTTTTTATTTAA
>VYZU01089567.1:140824-170318 GCA_013401355.1 Ceyx cyanopectus
AAAAAAAAAAAAGAACCAACAAAAACCAACCACCAAAAAGATGACAAATTATGCAATAGAAAAGGGGATTATATGGATTAAATAATGCTTTCTGTTGGCAAGAAGTTGAGAACATTTGGTAGGCATTTCGTTCTCCTCCTCTCCCCTTCCTCCTTTTTTTAAGATCAGTCCTTCCTGTTAACAAATCAACTTCTGGAAGTTATTTGCAGGTGAGTAATGACTCTCTTCTTGGTGTGGCCACTCATGGCACCACTGAGCAGGAAAACTGACAGGACATGGTACAAATGTGACACCAACTGCTGCCTGAACTTGTACTTTTTTTATTTTTACCTTCACTTTTTGGAACAGCAGGGATATAGAGGAGAGCAACACAAGCCTGAGATGTACCAAACAGTTTAACTTAGGAAAACTGATGAAGATTTTCTATTTAAATAACTGTGAGAAATCAGAGTCAGAAATATCCCTCCATCACACAACCTTGAGAGCCCCCCCTCAAAAGACATCTTGAGTTAATCAAAATATATATATATATGGCACTGTAAGATTATTCTCTTTCTTAAGGGGCTATTAATAAGGGTTTAGTGACAAAGAGCATAAGAACAAGGAGGAGAATAATAAGGAGTGGTCAAAAAAGAGGAAGATTTCTGAGGAGAATGAGAAGTCTGTTGGGATAGGATGAGTAAAACATTATTATCTGCTAGGGAGAGCTGGATTTGGAAAAAGCAGGCAGGGCCTTGCTGCACAGAAGCATCCCACATTTATATACATTTGTCTATTTTTTACTATCCAGCAGAAACAGGTCAGTTGTCCTATGTATGTGCAAAACCTNGTGTCAAAAGAACAATGAGTTGGGTTTTTTGTTGTGTTTTTGTTTTGTTTAAATAATCTCGATGAACAAGAAAGCTTCCCTGTTTCCTTTTAAAGTCATTATTTCTTTGTTTTTAGTCTTAACCAAGCATCTGTATAATGTGAAGTCTACAAATAACTATCATGACAAAGCTATCTAAGGTTGAACAAGGAAGTCAGTATTTCTCAAAGGCTGTAAAAATGGCACAAGCAGCACAACTCAGAGTCAAAACAATTCAGAGGGGCCCAGACCTAGACCCTACAATCTGCTAGCCCTACCAATGGGCCAAAACCAGAGACTGGTTATCAAATTACCTCCCTTTGCCCACAGGTTAGCTGGAGAAGTAATAAATCCAGTGAGTATCAGCTATCTTCCATGAAAAATTCCCATTCCATTTTTGTCTTGACCCAACACATTCCTTCCCAACTGTTGCACTGTCTTGCAAACCTCATTTGCTTCTTCGTGCTCTATGCTACGTGGCTTTGATTACAGGACAGAAAAGATCCTTTCCAGAAATCTTGTCATTTTTTTTCCTGTGCCCTAAACTTATTAAAAGTTCTTCCTTTTTTTTTTTTTTGGTAGCCATTTGTCTGTTGTACAGATGAAGCCTGTCCATTCCAGCAAATCCAGCCTCTCATTACTGCAGAAATAGCATTGCTGCAGGAATTTTAAAAATGTGGGTTTAGTTTGTGCATGCTTATTGGGATAACTGGTAATGCAGTGTAAGAATTACTCATTACAATAATTTCAAAAGGATACTTTAGTAGCCTTTATGTAAAAAAAAGTTCAAGTTCCTGAATCACCTATGTAAAACAATCAATTCTGCCTTCTTTTTTAAACTAAGAACATAGTCTTTTTGTTGTATTCCAGTAAAGCTGCTTCATTGTAACCATGCACATTGCACAATGCCAATTTTCAGGCTCTAGTGTCATTGGGAAATTCTCACTCGAATAACTTCCATTCAATCCTAGCCAAGAGCATTAGAATATGTATTAAACTGACATGCCACTACCCAGAGAACAGCACCCTAACCAATCCATTTCAAACAATCAATGAAGTTTATTATACAGACCCAAAATTCAATATTGAGGACACATCTCTGAATTAATCTAGAAAACCATCTCTGGGAGAAATGTATTCACTAAAGCCACCTTCTTTTAAGGTTAAGTTATTTTGGCCTTTAAAAAAAAAAAAAAAAAAAAAACAACAAAAACCAACCACCAAAAAGATGACAAATTATGCAATAGAAAAGGGGATTATATGGATTAAATAATGCTTTCTGTTGGCAAGAAGTTGAGAACATTTGGTAGGCATTTCGTTCTCCTCCTCTCCCCTCCCTCCTTTTTTTAAGATCAGTCCTTCCTGTTAACAAATCAACTTCTGGAAGTTATTTGCAGGTGAGTAATGACTCTCTTCTTGGTGTGGCCACTCATGGCACCACTGAGCAGGAAAACTGACAGGACATGGTACAAATGTGACACCAACTGCTGCCTGAACTTGTACTTTTTTTATTTTTACCTTCACTTTTTGGAACAGCAGGGATATAGAGGAGAGCAACACAAGCCTGAGATGTACCAAACAGTTTAACTTAGGAAAACTGATGAAGATTTTCTATTTAAATAACTGTGAGAAATCAGAGTCAGAAATATCCCTCCATCACACAACCTTGAGAGCCCCCCCTCAAAAGACATCTTGAGTTAATCAAAATATATATATATATATATGGCACTGTAAGATTATTCTCTTTCTTAAGGGGCTATTAATAAGGGTTTAGTGACAAAGAGCATAAGAACAAGGAGGAGAATAATAAGGAGTGGTCAAAAAAGAGGAAGATTTCTGAGGAGAATGAGAAGTCTGTTGGGATAGGATGAGTAAAACATTATTATCTGCTAGGGAGAGCTGGATTTGGAAAAAGCAGGCAGGGCCTTGCTGCACAGAAGCATCCCACATTTATATACATTTGTCTATTTTTTACTATCCAGCAGAAACAGGTCAGTTGTCCTATGTATGTGCAAAACCTCCTTAGATTTGTACTTTGTGGGCAGTGTTTACTACATATGTTTCACTTGCCATGTCTCTTACCACCTAGTGAATACACAGGGATAAGCATCTGGAAGCATCACTGCTGCTGGCAACACAAATAGAGCTGAAGGACCAACGTTCAGCCCTAGAGCCCTGGGGCTGTGCATGTTTCCTGGCACACTGCCTGCTTCCATCTAAGCCCACACAAGGCATGTATGATATACTTCACCAAAACGTTCAGAGACATTTCACCTGCCCAAGGACTGTTCACTTGCCTCCCTACAGGGGAGGGGACAGAAATGAATCATTATAAAAAAAGAACAAGGAAAACTCACATAGCTCCTTTTTTCCTCTCTGCTCTGTGAGGAACATGCCCTGAGGAAGAGATTCCAGCAGAAGCAAATGCCCTGAGCCTTTAGAGAGAACATGAAGGGGAAGTGACCACAAGGCACTCCTCTTGTGGCTCAGATCCCTGAACAGGGCATTACAGGATGTCCAAATAGACATCTTCTCTTTACATTGCTACTCCCTTATCTAACAACTTTAGAATGTTGTCTAGGATTCAAACTGGCAGACTTAGTACTTGTCATCATCTCAGATTTTTCACTAAAAAAGTCTCAAAAATCACATTTGCTCTTTTCCAGTGTACAATTATTCATTAACTTAAGCCAAACTTCAGAGAATAACTTTTTTCTAATATTCTTTTCTCACAGATGCAGTGAATAAACACAATGGATGCTGAATTAGCTCCTCATAGCTGTGCCAACACACTTAGCTAAGTATCAAACCAGAGCAGGATTCCTCAAGACACGAGCCAGTACTAAATCCTTCTTCAGCATGATGGGATCTCAGAGCTTGTACTATTTTCAGCAGCAAGAGGAGCTCTACCCTTAAGTATGTGTGGACTTGAACTGGTTTTTGGTGGGGTTTTTTCTCCTCCCAATTTAATAAAAACAAAGCTTGTAACACAGGAGGTGGAGAGAGGGAGAACTAATCAGACAGCCTAGGATCCTTTCTTTAGATTCTTTCTCTATAAAAAATAAATAAAACTAGGCAGTCTTATGGAACAGGAGGTTCTAAAGGTTCTTTGTAGACCTTCCAAGTGCAAGAAAGAAAAAAACTCAAGACATTGATCCAGGTGGTAAGAATGCCAATGACCACATTCCAAAAGCCATGGTGCAGTTAAGGTACCTCACTGTTACATCAACTTCACATTACATCCTCTTTATGGCAGATGTGAAATGAGGACCTGGAATTACTCAAAACTACTGAAATGGAAAATTCACATCAGTTCCAGGAAAAAGCAAAAGAAGCCTTAATATTTCTCCACTTGATTGGCATCTATCACATTTAAAGGAAGACAAAAAAACCTCCTTTCCATTCCACTTAAAGTCTGGAAATTTCACAGGGAGCATTTCCCCAGCACTGATCCTACTACACTTGGCTAACTAGTTTGCTGCCATTCCAAATGCCTCTGGAAACATCAGCAGGATGTTGACTGAGCACAATTAAAAACTGGCATGTACTCAACCACACCGCTGAACTACCAAATGTTTGTCCTCCAATTACTGTACAACAAGTCCCTCCACAAAAATGCCCCTCCAGCACTGTGCTCTCCAATAGGAAGTTTGCAATAGCTGTAAATAAAGGTTTCACTTTCTGAACCAGAACAGTGAAGTTTTTCTAGACATAGCACAATCAATTCAGCACTCTCACTCATAAAAGCTTTTAAAACCAGTCTTCAAGGCTCTTCTGTCACTCCAACTATCTTTTATTGGATAAAAGTAGATACTAGGAACTTAATTCATGTCTTCCTGATAGAACTGCCTCCTGTCTTGAGGTCTCACTCAGACCTGCTAGAGTAGATGTCACCATTAACTGAGGCCTCATGTTCAATAATCTACAGCTTAAAAAAGCAGAAATAGGTAACTCAGAAGAGGGGGATTACAGCTACACACAGAATGTGCACCCAAGGTATCTGCCTGCTCTACAGAGCAATACAAATCACTGCTCAGACTCACAGATCATGAGGCTCATGCAGAATGTCTCTTCTGGAAGGAGCACAGAGTAGGACACTGGAAGAGGTAAGCAAAGGAGAAAAGCCATCCACTTCTAGATATTAAACTCTGCAGCTAGCACAGACAGTGCCCCCACCACAGCAGATTTTATATACCTTCTGTAGTTTTTCCACTTCACTAATGTAGTCTTCCTACCTTGCTGCTCTTCAACACACCTACAAATTGTTACTGAGGTTTCACATGGCCTGGAATTAGTCATATTCTATCCCCATTCATACCATGTGGAGGAGAAAAAAAAGTAGCAAAATTAAGGTTATTTTGCTTCATGGGGCTGCATGAGACAAGCAGCTCAGAAGCACAGGTACACATGCCCCTTCCAGCAACAGCAGTCTCAAAACAGAGAACTAACCCCTGGAGGTGCTTGTTCCTTTCTGCTAAGAAGCCCCTCAAGGCTTCCCAACAGACACAAAACACCTTCCTATCACTCAGAGGTTCTGAGTTCAGTGATTCAAGCTCCACCTATCCACATTTCTTTCTATACAACAAGGTTAAAATGTTGGCCCTTTTCTCTAACTGAAGAGGTTCCAATGGGCAGAAATAAAGCCCTTTTTATTAGTCTCAAAACTTTTGCACTAAAAGTTTTTGCAGTTTCTGTAGAAGATCTTTGCAAGACGTATGGAACAGAAACCCAACCACATTTCACAGCCCATTTATTTACATTAGATTTCCCTGAACAAAACATCCAAATGGAAACCATAAACCATCTACTGGCAAACACAGGCAGCACTGAACTGTAACATCTCCTAAAAGCTAAAATGGAAATGCCTTGCAACACTTTTCCTTTGAGCTGGTCACTTGAACAGAGGGGTTCCAGAAACCAACTAAACACTATAAAAATCAGAACTGTGTTTGCACAAAGCCGTGTGAAATAAACACAACTCCTTCTAAATCAGCACAGTGGGTTTACAGCATCATCCCAGTTTAAGGTGTGCACAGCAGACTTTAAGTTAGCTATGCCTGGAACTTTGCAGCATTTTGGCACCTTCACAGCATTGTTTTCTAACATTTCAGACCACAGGTTATTGTTTAAAAACAGCATGTAAAGATAGGCCAAAGTGTTTTCACTTCAGCAAGTTTCATTTCAAGTTTCACTGTCAGTTCAACAAGGAGAAGTGTGAAGTCCTGCACAGAAGGAGTAACAACCTCAGGCACCAATGGACATGCTGGGGGGTCACCCAGCTGGAAAGCAGCTTGGCAGAAAAGGATGGGGGTTCTGGTGGACACCAGATGGAATGTGAGCCAGCCTGGAGAAGATAAGGGGTGAGAAATATCAGTGTAAATACCTGCAAGGAAGGCACAGGGCCAATGGAGCCAGGCTCTTGATAGTGGTGCCCCTGGCAGGACAAAAGACAAGAGGCAAAAAGTGAAACACAAGAGGTTCTGTCTGAACAGCAGCAAACACTTTTTCACTGTGAGGGTGACTAAGCACTGGCACATATTGCCCAGGGCTACTGTGGAGTCTCCATCCTTGGAGATAACTCAAAAGCCATCTGGACATGGTCCTGGGCAACCAGCTCTAGGTGGATCTGCTTGAGCAGACAGGTTGGACCAAATGCCTTCCCGAGGTCCCCTCTAACCTCAACCATTTGGTGATTCTATTGTTTCATTCTAGCCCCCAAAATAGATCCTACTGTTTTTGAAATGATAAATCTGCATTCCAGCTCCTCTCCAGGCACTCCCCACCTAAAGCAAGCCAACAGGAAAAAAAATCCAACCTCAAAGCCTTTCTGAATTGCCTCCCCCACATTCAAATCTGCAGCAGCTGTAAATGCATGTATATAATTATCATCTTTTCTTGGGGCTAAATAAACAGACTTCAGTCAGCACTGCTTTCTCACTGTGACACAAGACTATGAGCTAGTTTCCTTTTGCTCATCAGACAGGCAAATACAGATATAAAAATAAAACTGGAACACTTCAGAACAGCTTGTCTTCCTGATATCTACTCAATCCACAACATGTCAGCCCAAATAATTAAGTTAATATGCCTTACTCTGAAGGGATACAGATTAAATCAAGAAATTCACTTGAGTATCTGTCCACACAGTTTAAAGCACATCTCTACTCTTCTATCTACATACTTTCAGGTATGGTCTGAAAGTTATTGAAACACCAGAAGTACTGAGGTTTTCCCCTCAGATAACCCCAGAGTTACACTCTCTTATTTCCTCATTGCAGAGCAATCACCCAGGAGCTGGCACACACTTAGCTTTACCTCAAAGTATTGACAATTCCTCCTGAATTCGGTTCCTTGGGTAAAATAGCAAAAGGATCTTTCAAAATTATCTTTAGTAGTTGACCAGAAATGTGGAGATGTCTTTAAAAACCGCCTCTTCCCTCTCACCTCTGCTCTCCCAGCGTTACCAGCGGCCTAGCGAAGGCCTCCGCACACCCGCAGACTGCGGTGCTCCCACCTGCGTGCCAAGGCGTGTGAACGTGCACTCCACAGTCTCACTTCAAAAGCTCCTGAAAATCCAGCTCCTCATCAATCATCATTAGAAACCCTCTCCACGCTCTGCCTATGTGACCTGACTTTCAAGAATAGGTTTCTGAGGTTCCCAACCTACAAATCAACCCTCTTAAACCAGGCACCTTTAATCACACAGTCCCAGCTGAGGGTGAAGATGTATGTTCCCATGCACAGACTTTACATCTGAAATATATTCTTAATACTAAAACAAATGTCTGCTCTCTGTCACACTTCTGTGCTTGTGTAATCTTTACATCACCGTTGTCTAGAATTAACTCCAAATAATTTCTAACAGGCTGTCTCCATGGCATTGACACATCACCCCGTATTATTATATGTTGATATTCACAGCCACTTCCTAAGAAAAAAGGTCCTCTATTAGATTCTAAATCAGCAGCCACCGGGTGCACTAATGTGCTTCTCACTAAATTGATCCTTGCTGTTGTCAGACACAAAAATGCAAATGATACATTGCACACAATCTTCATTCATCACATTTCAATTAAACTTCCAACAAGGAAAGTCTGAATCAAGAGTGACACCACTATCACCAGATGGCTGAAAGTTCAACTCAGCACCAGCAAAAATAACTTGCTGCACCATCAACATCTTCCTTTTAACAGACTCCCGCTCTTTTTAGCAAGAAACTCACTGCACCCCAAAGCAAAAACCCTAAAGATATCACAGAGCCTGGGAATAGTCTGTAGCACACCTACACGGCCTTTGGGCATGTAAAGGTAATGTAACAGGATTTTCCTCAAAACAGCCTGAGCAGCATGACCATATCCCTAACACATGTCCAACATCACATCTTCCACTCAGCAGTGATTTCCAAGCACACCAAACGGTGGTGGTTTGTTTCTGTAAAATCCAAAAGAAAACTGAGGAGATGCTTCTCCAAATACTTCATCATTCTATTTTATGCCTTAAGAGAGCCCAGAGATCCCTTGCCACTGCCACCAGTTTGTGTGCTTTCCAAAGGGCACTCAGCAGGAGGTCACTCGACTGCCATGGTCAAGCGGAGTGCCCAGGCCTCGGGGCAATGCACGACTTCAGTACTCATGTGGGTGACTTTCAGTTCTGGAGAACTACAAGGAAAGCTGAATTTTGCAAAGCTTGCTAGAAGGCAGGCATCCAGTAGCTCCCAAACTTTGTCAACAGCCAACAGTTAACTCTCTGCATGTACTAAAGTCCAACGAGTTAAAGGAGGAAACAGCTGGCAGTTTATACTGCATTGTCCCTCCAAAATACGGAGGACCAGGCTATAGAGATTTATCTTGTATTATTTCAATAGGCAGCTAAATATAGTAAAATGGTGATTATTTAGAACATCTTTAAAGCAACAATTTCCCTCCCGATTAATTTCCAGTTCCTCAGATTAATTATCAACTCAAATTTTCTTGACATACACACTGCAAGAAGCTGAATGTGTTTCCTGTAAATTAAATTGCCTTCACAGATGATGTTCCTAGAACTTGGAGTAAGCAAAGAATTAAAATTCCAGTCCACTGAATCTGCATGGGTGGGTAGAAGGCAGAAACCACTGTATGGGAACAGTGAAACCTGAACCCAAGTTCAGCCTGAACCCAAGTATTAAGCTACTTTCACTTGTCCTCAGGGTGATGACCCTAACATAGTAACAAGAAGCAATTCTTCCCTGGCACAAACAAGAATAAAACTCAACACCCCACCCCCACAAAAGTAAAAATCAGGAATAAATCACTATTGCTCACAGTTTCAGCCACTGCCTGCAGATAGTCCAGATCTATTTCTATCACATTTAGTTAGAAGATTACTGTAAATTTCTGTAATATGCAATTGGAAACTTCAGGAGAAAAGTGCAAACCAGATGCTGCCCAGAAATCAAGTACCTCCTCCTCCATGCCAGACCTGAAGTACCAAAAGAGCAGTAGCAGCTGTGTGATGTTGCACACAGGAGCAGGAAGAAGAAAAGAAGAAAGTATGTAGACCTTTCTCCACCCAGAGCCGGGAAGATTGAGTCAAACAGCTCCTTATTTTTCTTGGCATTTCTTTATTCTCCTACTCTGTGGCCTGATCCTAGAAGGAACAGGGCTCCCAACTCCTAGGAACAAAGCAAGAGAATTGCCCAAGTTTAGTACCTGTAAAAAAAAACTTTGCTAAGAAGAGCAGTTGTATTAAATCCATATATTGGAATAGAAGCAGCCATCTTCACACAGGGAGGTGAGCAGCACCAGAGCCAGTTCTCCATCCCCGTGAATGCAAAGGGAACAAAGGTTCCCTGCACACGGAGCACTCACCCCAGCAGGGCATTACACCAGTGCTGGAGCCTGTGCTGTTCATACTGCCAGTGCATCAAAGCTCTGGTCACCTAGTTTATCATCTTTCTTTCGGATTGTTTTGTTACTGGGGAGTGCTGGAGTCTAGTTCTATGGTCATACGTCTGAAACATTACTACTGCACCCTGACTGCTGCACAGAGACTTGCCTTCCACAGGACATGTCCTCACCCAGCTGTGACAGGCCTCACTTTGAAGTGGTGTTTAAAACCTGCCTTCATATTTGAACCTGCCTGGCTTTGCCTCAAGCTGGAGGCCTGAAGGGACAGGAGAATCCTTCTTTTACAGACACAAGGTTACTTCTGCATTGTACAGTCAGAATGTGAGGGACAAAAATAAGTTCCTTACTACTCAAAACTCTGTTATTTAAGGACAAGAAAAATAAACTTTGTTATGAAAGAATTTCTGAAATCAAGTACCTATGAAAAGCTGCTCTCTTCAAGCCTGCCTAGATTACTAACAAAGTGTAAGTGAAAATGCACAGTAAGACAACAGAAGCAAGGCAGGGTTAGCACACTATAGGCTGATGTTAAGTAAAGCATGTGACCACTAACAATACACACTGACTGAACAATAAGCTGCATATAAACAACTTTTTTTTTTCCCCCCAGACCTTCAGTGTATGGTATCTGTGGGGGAGGGAAGGAGGGAAATAAGTTAAGGAACAAAGAAAACAAACCCCAAGATACACACTGGGACAAATTTCAATCGTACATTTTAAGGTATATTTGTAACATTATGCACATTCTAGTTTAGAAACAGACTCATGTAGTAGATTATGAAACCTTTAGGCTTTTGAGAAAACATGCACAAGAGGAATTATTCTGCTGAGAACAAAGCTCTTGTACTTACCTCCAGTGAGACCAACAGGCTGTGTTCTGCACTGAAACTGGACAAAACCAATTCTGTGCTTTAATAATTGATAAAGCCCCCACCCCAAGGCAGTCAGTCAGCTGTACAAGAGCACAAATACACAATATGACAGTATTTTAAACTCATCATCTTAAAATTCAACGTTGTGTTTTCCAAAACAAAGCAGAATACCAAAAGACAAAGTGAGAGAAGTAGAATTAGCTTTTCTTCCTCCAGATCACATACTCTGTCAGATCACAATAGCTATTCATGAAAAGACCCACAGAAAAACCCTAGCTTGTCTCCCTTCCTGCTCAAAATGCCAGACCAGAAAAGCCCCAGAAGAACCAAGTATGCAGTACTTTCTACTAAGAAACACCTTGTCAGAGATGATCCTTATTTGCATGCCTTGCTATTATGCTAAACAGACTAAAATCAGGCAAAAGCAAGTTCTACAGGGCCTCATAAAGCACAGAAGTTAAATTCACTTGCTTACCAATCAGATAGCAGAAGAAAGCTTACATGCAGTAAATATTTCAGGTATAGGTATTGAAAGATGTGATGGAGACTATAGGCTCTAGTTATGAGTTTATGAAATTAATACCAGCCTAGGGACAGGCATTTCATAACCAGAAGGCAGGAAAAGGGGCTGTGTTCCATGCTCTCCATTCCAGCTATCACTTGAACACTGTATTAAACTGCACAGTTTCTACATTACAGCTGACCCAGGGGGCTTTGTCCCCTTTTATCTAGAGGCATCAAAATCTTACCAGAACACAGCCATAAAACAGGCTACTGCTTTTTTGTGGTAAGTCAAGAACTCCACATGAAGAGCAATGCTCAGGCTTGCCAGGAAGGGTAACACTGTTAACTCTGATAATGTAGGAACAACATTACAAACCACTTCCTAATGTTAAAACACAACACACCCTATTTATACTCAGGGGGAAAAAAAAAAATCAACAGGTAAGAATTCACTATATCATGCCCTTGTTCCTATGTAGTCTACCTACAGTACTACTGATCAAACTTCCTGGAGAAGGTGAGCAATGAGCACTACCTAAACAAAAACACAAAGCCTTGAGAGGACTTCAGTTATCACCTTTTAAGATTGAGTGACTCTTGGGAAACTGAAACATTCTTGTACAGATCCAATAAGTGTGATCACCCAAACACTACATGGATTCTGTGATGGAGTTGATATTACACAGAAATCCAAGAGATAATTAAGAGACTGTTCTCCAATATCATAGTCACTACACCTTGCACGCTGGCAAAAGCAGCTAAATGAGCTATGAAAACAAATAAGATAACAGAAAACCAAACAAAACAACACAGTTGGAAATAAAGTCTGTTCAGGAAATTGATATTTACAAGATGTTTAGGCCTGTAATTCTCCACTATAAACTGCAGTGTTAGTCAACATCTATATTTCAAGGTTTGTCTGTAGTTGTCCTTATTTTCTTATCTACCAATTACAGACAAAACACAAGCTGATACTCTGAAGTACAAGCTTTCCACTGTATATCTGACAATTGTACATATTAAGCTCTTTTTCATTTGCAAAGTGCTCCTTTAAACTGATGCCCATCAGATACAAAACAGAGAAAAAACTCTAAGAAAGTTAATTAAGTTTTGGGATAATCCCAACCCTGGATAATCACATTGTTTATTTGGTAAATGCAATAAATACTGTAGATATAAAATGTTACAAGATATTTTAGACAGGTATCTCTACTCTCCACAACTACTACAACATGGAGTTGCATGGCTTTGCTGTTACTGCTGGGTTTATAAATTCCTGGGTTTAATTCAAATGCAGCTGAGGAATGAAAAAAATGACATTACACCAGAACAACTTTTTGCTTGAGGTTTTTTTTCCTAATAAAGCTGAAACACTGCTGCCATTTTTACAACAATAAAACACTTTTCTGTGGCTGAAGTTGTACAGAACTTCCCCATCACCAAGGCAAGGGGTCAACATGGCCCTGAAAACATCACTTCTACCTGTTCAACAGGCAACCACAGAGGGGTAGGGGAGAGAAAGAGAGGAGAAAAAGGGAGCAGAGTCAGGTCATTAAACTGAACTCCCAGAAGGTGACTAACCTCTTAGTTAGGGAAAGATTCATTCAAATTTCATAAAGCTATTGAGTGAATAAGTAGGCAGAAAGGATGCTGGTATCAAAAGGGAAATTAATAATGACCTGAATTTAAAACACTGAAATTGCCCACACAGAGACACACTGACTCACAAACATCTCTGTACTGTAAGGAGCCATAGGAGAAGGTTGCATTCTGGGACATGTCAATTAAAATTAAGAATTAAATAACTCTGTGCAACGGTGCTGAATGGCATTTTCTCTCAAGAGACCACAAGTTCAAACTGAGATTTCAGCTGTGCAATTAGATTTCCATTCTTAACTCTTTCATTTCCAATGCAATTGATCAGCTCTTCACAGTCTTTCCCTCAACTTGCAACTAAGTCCAAAGACATTTTACAAAAATTGTACTTGCCTAAAGCACAAAGTCCAGATTGGGACAGTACTTCTAACAGAATTAATAAGACATGAGTTCAGTCAGAAAGCCAGCTCTGAGTTGCTATGAGTGCTATCAGAACCCAATCTAGTGTTTCAAGGTCCAGTAAAAAAGGGGACAATAGGCATTTGAACCACAGCCTGAAGCACACTGTCAACTAGTCTGACTGAGCAACAGGCTTGAGGCATGTATCCTCACCAGTTGCCAGGGCCAGTATTTAGTTTATTTTGTCCAAGGGTGAAGTTGCCCTTCATCACCTCACATAACCTCCCACACACTAACCAGTGGAGCAGCACAATCCCAACCACACCTTACAGCAACACTGACAGGCCACATCCATTTGGGATTAAACCAGGAGCCCACACAGTCCTGCGGATGTTCGTGCTGCATTCCCAGCTCCATTATGGGAACCACAACACAGCAGAACCACCAAACAAGGCTTCTACCTGAGCTATGCTGCAGGAAATACCAAAATAATCTTGACATTTTTCTTCAGAAGAACAGAGAGTTCATCTTAAGGCAGATGAAAAGTACCTTTTCCCAATTTGTGAGCCAAACAAAAATACAGACTAAGGAAATAATAAAAATCAACATCATTTAAGTGGTGTGCTTCCTTCATTACTTTCAATTTAAAAAGGTATTTTAAAAAATCATTTAGCTATAAAATTTACACACAGGATAAAGGTAATTCTCCCTGTCCATTAAAAAAAAAAGAGTATATTCTTTTTTTAAAAGAAAAACAAAACAAAGGAATGTTAAATACAGGAAGGAGACACAAGAGCATGGGGGAAGAACCCAACAGTCTTTGTAAATATTTTTGTGATTCCAGTTGCCAAAACAGAATCCACATAAGGCATCTCTGCCAAGTCTGAATACAGGAAAACTCAAATGAAAACAATTCATGAAACACACCCACTCATTAGCAGCATCTTGATCTAAACACACACAGTGCTTCAGCTGCTGTGGACACAACTCTTCCTCTCCTATCTTAACCTATGGGATGGATGCTGATTTTAACAGTCTCTCTTTTTCTGGAAAGTGTCTGGAATCCAACCAAGCTTGGGATGGGTGTTACACACTATTTTCTATACCTCTTAGCATTGGCAGCAAAGGAAGAAAATTTCATTTGAGTACTGAAAACTTTGCTTTGGCACTGTTAAGGTAAAACTTTCAAGTATCAGCCTGGTGAAAGAAAAAGAAACTGATCCTATGGAATTGAAACACAAAGATGATTTCAACTGGAGTCTTGAAAAAACAAGAAGCTGAAAAACTTACTGGATTAACAGTGTGTCACACTAGATTTGAAGCAACTTGCAGGCAGATGTTCAGCTCCTATTTACACCCTAAACCCAGCAGCCAGATTTTAAAAATGGTTGAGTGGATTGCTGCAGCACTTTAATTGATGTCTCATTGTATCTGGAGTTGGTGTTTACTTGAAAGGTTTGAAAGCCTGTCCCTCATTTTTGGTTGCCTGTTTAGCAGCAGTTTTCCCTTTGAAGATTTGAACCCTGAAGAAATGGTAGGAAAGAATACATTTTTAAAGCCAATGTACTAAAAAAGGTTGTAACACTTTCAACAATGATACCGAAAAACATTCTCCCTCTCACTGCGCATTCTCATAGAGTTGATTGAAAAGACTTATTTTTGTATGTTAAACTACAGAAGCTGTCTGTCACTTAAGGCATAAATAATAAATTAGCACTTCTTTGCACCTCCTTGTACTGTTGCAGCCAAGAGAGAAGGGTGCAGTGTCACCTTCTGTTTGCTTCCTATTTACTGAATGTTATCCAAGGAAGCCTTTTTTGCTATCTCCTGCATTTAAAATGATTGATGGCTGCTGGTTTTGATGTAATTACAAATGGCTATTCCCTCCAGAAATAACCTGCTAAAAAGAATATTGTACCTTAGGAGCGAAGTATTACCCTTAAAAATTGCCAACAGTATGCACTAATACACAGCCTTGGTATTACTGTGCCACTAGCTGGTGTCATGGCTGTCACTGACAGATGAAAAGCTGAATAGGCGAGAGAAAAGAAATGGGATGTGATAAGATCACATCATAAAATACAAGATAAATATGTCACCGTGACCAAGATGCATTCTAACCTCAGGTAATAAAACAACATGTCATGGTAGAAAGAATGACCCAGATGAGATGAAATTACTAAGGACAAATGTGAAATGTTCCTCATACTGCATACATTTACATATATTTACTCGCATTTACATATGCTAATGTGGTAAATACCATTTTTAAAAACTCTTGTAAACATATCATAGTCCATTCCTTTTGGCTAAAGAGAATAATAAACAACCAGAAACTGCAATAAGGTGGAAGTGGAAGGAAAAAGAAACGAAAAAAATTAGGAGCTAGAGCATCAGGTTCTGACACTTCTATTTCTAGGACACAATCATCCTGCAGAAGTGAATTAATGCCATAACTAGCAAATTTAATTTTAAGTTTCCATATATTTGATTAAATATCTACTAACTTTCCTGCCAGTGCTAGCAGGCAAGGACAGGCTTTCCTCATAACTAATTCATTGCAATTTCATCCAGAAAACTGTGAGCTTACTTCACCCAAGCACAAGGATTACTTGGCATCCACTCCCATGGCCCAGGCCTGTTGCCTCCCTTCCTGGAGAGAAGGCAGAACTTGGTTTCCCCTCCAATTTGCAAACAAGCAACAGGGTTCATCTGTAGCAGCAAATAAACTAGGCAAAGGGCTTCTGCAGCCTTTACCATGGCTGTGTAGGTTTCAATGTATGTGTAAACCAATGCATCCTGCACTGAATTCCTGAGCTTTGGGACTGCTCTAAGTGCTGCCATTCTGATGCCCCAGTAAAATGCTGCTTTAGGAGGGACTTTCAATTGCTCCATTCCTTTAAGCAAATGAGCAAGTGAGAGCACCCAGCAGGAAATCTCTCAGCCGTGAAGTCCAATCTCTTTCATGAGCGTTCATGAATCATGTGGTATGAAGACTACTTCTCCTCAAATATCAAGATAAAACTGTATTTTTAAGTGCTAGTAGGAAGAAAAGGAAAATGCAGCTAGATGGTAACAAATTTATTTTGCAGCAGCACACCAGCTATTTTCAAAAAATTACCAACTCAACAGAAAAAATCCCTAAAACATGATAATGTACAACCCAAGCAGCATTCAGGGGAAGTAATGAAAACATACAGCTTTTGAAGTTACCAGCACATAAATAACCATTCCCTTTTCATTAAAGGCAGCTCTTGATATCACTGGTTACTCTTAAAAAAAAAAAAAAAGTCTGTCAGCAATGCAGGACTTCAAGGGGACATTTCATGATCGGATGCCATGAAAGCAGCAAGAGTTTCTTACAGTAATAAGTGGCATCAACACCTACTTCATAAATAAAATGTATAATACACCCAGTTACTCTTCCACAGCATTTAGCATTTAAGTTGAAATCTTTTACAATGCAGAAGAAGAGAATTTATAACTGTTCCCTCATTAAAGCATGATAAAAAATGGTCTATAAAGATTTTCACTCTTAAGCTAGTGAAAACCACACTTAGGAGTCATCAGACACTTAAAATGCCAGAGAGATCTCCAAGACAGCCCAGCAACACTGGTATCCCAAAATATATTGCTGGTTTTACAGATGAAATGATAACTAGTACAATTAAGGTCAGAAATAGAAAGCATCTGCTGGGTTACATTTATATGGCAATATATTTCTCCTCATGTAATGTATGTGAGCAATAGGAGAATTATTCTGATTACCATTGCTACCATTAGGAAGAAGGTTTAAGAAAGACAAAACACTAAGAGAAGTCAAAAAGGTGACTGGAAGTAAATGATGTACTTGGAAGAGCATGAGCACGACCAAAGCAGCTGCTCTACCCAGTTTATGCCCTCGTGACACAATGGTGGCATGAAAGAGCTTCTAGCCACCCGTTTCTTAAAGGCTTAGGCTCTGGCTTACCAGAGATTCACAAGGAGTCAGGAGTATGCTGATAGAATAGTTCAGCCACCGGCATAATCTGTTGTACAAATAAGTCACATTGTCCATTCAAACCAAACCAACTTGGTTTCCATTACTGCAGTGCAGTACAAGTCCAACACACATACTGGCTGCCTTTTAAAGTTTTCTTCACAGCTACTTGGAACTTAACNGGCTGTCACTGACAGATGAAAAGCTGAATAGGCGAGAGAAAAGAAATGGGATGTGATAAGATCACATCATAAAATACAAGATAAATATGTCACCGTGACCAAGATGCATTCTAACCTCAGGTAATAAAACAACATGTCATGGTAGAAAGAATGACCCAGATGAGATGAAATTACTAAGGACAAATGTGAAATGTTCCTCATACTGCATACATTTACATATATTTACTCGCATTTACATATGCTAATGTGGTAAATACCATTTTTAAAAACTCTTGTAAACATATCATAGTCCATTCCTTTTGGCTAAAGAGAATAATAAACAACCAGAAACTGCAATAAGGTGGAAGTGGAAGGAAAAAGAAACGAAAAAAATTAGGAGCTAGAGCATCAGGTTCTGACACTTCTATTTCTAGGACACAATCATCCTGCAGAAGTGAATTAATGCCATAACTAGCAAATTTAATTTTAAGTTTCCATATATTTGATTAAATATCTACTAACTTTCCTGCCAGTGCTAGCAGGCAAGGACAGGCTTTCCTCATAACTAATTCATTGCAATTTCATCCAGAAAACTGTGAGCTTACTTCACCCAAGCACAAGGATTACTTGGCATCCACTCCCATGGCCCAGGCCTGTTGCCTCCCTTCCTGGAGAGAAGGCAGAACTTGGTTTCCCCTCCAATTTGCAAACAAGCAACAGGGTTCATCTGTAGCAGCAAATAAACTAGGCAAAGGGCTTCTGCAGCCTTTACCATGGCTGTGTAGGTTTCAATGTATGTGTAAACCAATGCATCCTGCACTGAATTCCTGAGCTTTGGGACTGCTCTAAGTGCTGCCATTCTGATGCCCCAGTAAAATGCTGCTTTAGGAGGGACTTTCAATTGCTCCATTCCTTTAAGCAAATGAGCAAGTGAGAGCACCCAGCAGGAAATCTCTCAGCCGTGAAGTCCAATCTCTTTCATGAGCGTTCATGAATCATGTGGTATGAAGACTACTTCTCCTCAAATATCAAGATAAAACTGTATTTTTAAGTGCTAGTAGGAAGAAAAGGAAAATGCAGCTAGATGGTAACAAATTTATTTTGCAGCAGCACACCAGCTATTTTCAAAAAATTACCAACTCAACAGAAAAAATCCCTAAAACATGATAATGTACAACCCAAGCAGCATTCAGGGGAAGTAATGAAAACATACAGCTTTTGAAGTTACCAGCACATAAATAACCATTCCCTTTTCATTAAAGGCAGCTCTTGATATCACTGGTTACTCTTAAAAAAAAAAAAAAAGTCTGTCAGCAATGCAGGACTTCAAGGGGACATTTCATGATCGGATGCCATGAAAGCAGCAAGAGTTTCTTACAGTAATAAGTGGCATCAACACCTACTTCATAAATAAAATGTATAATACACCCAGTTACTCTTCCACAGCATTTAGCATTTAAGTTGAAATCTTTTACAATGCAGAAGAAGAGAATTTATAACTGTTCCCTCATTAAAGCATGATAAAAAATGGTCTATAAAGATTTTCACTCTTAAGCTAGTGAAAACCACACTTAGGAGTCATCAGACACTTAAAATGCCAGAGAGATCTCCAAGACAGCCCAGCAACACTGGTATCCCAAAATATATTGCTGGTTTTACAGATGAAATGATAACTAGTACAATTAAGGTCAGAAATAGAAAGCATCTGCTGGGTTACATTTATATGGCAATATATTTCTCCTCATGTAATGTATGTGAGCAATAGGAGAATTATTCTGATTACCATTGCTACCATTAGGAAGAAGGTTTAAGAAAGACAAAACACTAAGAGAAGTCAAAAAGGTGACTGGAAGTAAATGATGTACTTGGAAGAGCATGAGCACGACCAAAGCAGCTGCTCTACCCAGTTTATGCCCTCGTGACACAATGGTGGCATGAAAGAGCTTCTAGCCACCCGTTTCTTAAAGGCTTAGGCTCTGGCTTACCAGAGATTCACAAGGAGTCAGGAGTATGCTGATAGAATAGTTCAGCCACCGGCATAATCTGTTGTACAAATAAGTCACATTGTCCATTCAAACCAAACCAACTTGGTTTCCATTACTGCAGTGCAGTACAAGTCCAACACACATACTGGCTGCCTTTTAAAGTTTTCTTCACAGCTACTTGGAACTTAACGTACTTGCAATAGCCTGTATTAAACTGCATCTCAAATGTGGAAAGCTCATGTCTGCATGACATTCTGGTATAAACACTGATTTATGTCTTTGTTAAACACATCACAAAACCAACCAGCTAATGCTCACATGCTGCCATGCCTGGAAGCCAAAAAAGGGCCTTTATTCCCCTAACACCAAATTCGCCTGAGAATCGGATCATCAAAAGAGAGAGATGCAAATAGCTTCAGATGCAAAACCTGCTACAATCATTTGAAAGAGTTTACAATTCAAACAGCAGGAGAATTCTGATCACATACAGGAACTGTTTACATCTTGGGGCTCTACCATCCATAAACAAGTTGTGCTGCATAACTTTTATCAGCTCCTTAATGAATTACAATTTTTAAGTTGAAAAGTCTTCTTGAATGTTCTGGATCATTCTGATCAGTGTTACACTACACACATTCAGAGTAATGCTACTTAAACCAAACCACCTTTTAATCTCCTCCATGTATTTTTATACATATATAAATACACAAAAACACATGAAAATACATACTCTACAGTATAAAAATAAGCCCTCACATTCTGGTTTCATTGCAGGCTTTCAGGAACATCTCTCTGAACATTACAGTAGCCTGGCTGTGAAAGTTTGACTAAAAATAAAAGTTCAGAGCTGTGCCAAGTGATTTAGCTCACAAAGGCAGAAATTCTCAAGCACAAAAAAATCTCCAGGTTTTCTTAGAACAGTTTTCACTTTATTTTTGAATGCCAAAGAGAAGTGTTGTGATGCTAAGGATAGATGTGTGGGATTAGCCAAAAGGGAAAACTCAGGCATTTCAATTTCCTGCTGTAAGCAGGTGTGGGCTTGACTCATCAAAGAGGCAGAGAGCACTGCTGAAAGTAATGAATTTTCACACTCCTGCAGTATACAGGGAACACTGAGTCGGTGGAATAAACACCCCTCAGCAAGATAGAGGAGATCCTGCCCACCCATTTGTAGATACAAAAGATTACGATTTCCAATAGAAGGTAGGATTTTAGCCTCTGCACGCTCACCAAGGTTCTCTCAGGTACAGTTACAGTTGTTCACTGCTCAGGCATGCACACAAATGAATACAAAAAGAATAATCCCAAAGCCTGGCTGCAACCTAATGAGATATGCAAGACACAAAAGACACAGCGAAATTTAAAACTATCAAAGTTTGAGTTTCAGCTTTTCTTTTATCCAAAAAGTTTAAATACACTCTTTAGTCTCAGCAGTTATTTCAGGGACTCTATTCACTTTTAAACCTCTCCTCCTACACTTTATTTAATTAGTGGGACACAAGAAGGAATCAACAGATTCCCCTCATCCTTAAAAAGAAAAACAAAGAAAACCTACTAGCAAAATGTACGTTGCATTTCTCATTAGAAACAAAACCTTTGAACGTAAACTGAGCATCACCTCTGCTACCCTAACCTCACAGCAAAGCTACTGCAATGTTAATTTCCTTCTCTTACCTCCTGTAGTGCAAACAAGTCTGTGCAATGCTATGAAAAAATACAGAAGCTAATATGAAATAATGAGGAAGACATCTATTAACAAAAACACCTTGGAAGGCAGAATTAAACAGAAGTTCCCATCCACTATCACCCTACATATGCATCCTTAACATTTTCCAAGTCACTGTTGGGCACAGCTAAGCCTTGCTGGACAACATCAGCCGCAGAGAAGACACTACTGAAACAACAGCAGTTTTCAAAGGCATGAAGAACAGGGGCTTTGTAATGCTCCTCCCTGTCCTCAGCAAGACTGGACCAAACCAAATGCATACAGAGCTCCCAGCCCAAGTCATCTGAGGTAGGAAACCCCTGCCTTGTCTTGCTTCTCCAGCAAGAGTAGCCACAGAAGATCCTGTGCAAGTATTTCTGTTCATGCCTCGGCCTTTTCTTTCTCCCTCTAGTCTACTCAATACAGAGCAGCTGCTTCTCCCTGCTCAATCCCCACCAGGGAGGTACAGATCTTCCAAAGGCCTCAGAGTCTGGTTCAAGACACCATTCCTCTTTTCCTAAAATGTGTAGGGTTTGCTTCAGTTTATCAACAGGATAAATTCACTGGTCTTGCCCACCAAATGGTCCCAAAAACACTTGTAACCAAGAGCAACCTGTTGTGTAATTTGGGAAACCAAGAGCCGGCAGCATAAGAGGACAGGACCTCCTTAACCCAGTGAAGCTGAACTCCCACTTCACACAGCCATACCCACAAATATTTCCAAAGTGGCAAACAAGCAATGAGAGAAAAGTTTGTTTCCTTAATTAAATCCACATTATCTTAGCAGTACTAATTCTGTGTCCTGGAGTGGTATCACTGGGGGAAGGGAGTAACACCTTCTTAATTAGCAGAGGCATTTCAGAAGTTGTGGGGAGGGAAGAAGCAGCAAGTGAAATACAGTATAATCTCTACAACTTCATGGCATACTTCATATCAAACTGGAGCTTTTTAGAAGTTTCCCTGTATATAGTTCCATAATTTTGCTATCACAGAGGAAATTAACTTATAGCATCTGAAGAACATAAAGACACCGAGAACATGCTAAAATCCTCACACGCAGAGAAATGCCTCATTATTTAGCAGCCAATTATAGTGACATTTTATGCATCACAATTATTTTCAACCAGTGGCCCTGACTCTACTCTTACTGAAGTTGGTATAAAAACCTTAATTCATGGCAGAAATGAATGACCCTTCCTCAGAGAAGGGTGTTTGAAGATTCCAGTTTTGAGAACAGCCTTGTGAGAACCATCCAGGCAGTGCAGTTTCAAACATGACTGTTTAACATGCTTTTTTCCCCCCTTCTGATCTTCTCTAATGAGTATTTCTACATTATGATGTTGAATGTACAAACTTTCTCTGTCCTTTTAAGCAAAACTCAACTTTTATTTTTAGTAAGTACAGTGTAACTTAAGTAAAAACTGCTGGCAGCCTGATTGTTCCTGTGCACCAGCTCACTTCATGACCTTTGGGACAGGTGGTTAAGCAACACAGCCACAGAAAGCACAATAGCTGGAATGCTGTCCTTGGTATGTCCATTGCTGCTCAAAGCTGTCTGCACACAGAGACACAAATCCCAAGAGCTCCAACAGCACACAACAGCACTTTGAGAAGAGCACAGCCCTTGCAAGAGCATTTTCAGAAACAGAGAACTTCCCCACACTGCATCCTGCTGGAGCTCCAGAGCATCCTCATCACAGTGAAGGACCCTCCGTGCAAGCCCCTGTACCAAGACGTCAAGGACAACCCCCACCCCTGACTTTCAAAATTCCACACACAAACCTGCCTGAGGAGTTACAGCACCCACAGTCCTGCAGGGAATTGCTGCCTGGTGGCAGATCCAGCAAAAGAGACTGTGTGCTTCCCCTCAGCACACAGCCAGGGATCTCAGTAACTGAGTCAGGAAGCACATCCCCTTCACCCAGCTCTGCTACAGAGGTGACAGCTGCTGGCAAGGGGTTTACTCCAGGAAGCTGGAAGGGGTGAACATTGTAGAACTGCTGCATCTCTTCAAGGTAGCAGGGCACACAAGACCTGCTTCAGGTCTACTATATATAACAGTCCATGGGTTAATCCATGTTAACAATTAAGCTCCCTTCTTACTTAGTTCTTCTAGTATGACTTGCCCAACTGTTTAAAAAATTATGATGCTTTTGCATGCTGCACCTCCACAAACATTTCTGCCACAAGATTTCCAGCACTGGTACACGTTCAGAGCAGGTAGGGCACTAATGCCATCATCATTTCTGCATTCTGCCAGGTCTAAGATTTCATACTTGCTCACATCACTATCATCCTCTACTGGAAGGGACAAAGTGCTGACTTTGGTGCCTGAATGTGGAATGTTGGCAAAGTATTCTCTGAAGCAGGAATAACACAGAACTGGAGTTTTTAGTAAGTCACTTGAACTGATTCCTTTCCCTTTCACAACTTGCCTTGAGGCAAACCAGCATTTTAGGCCTCAGATCCAGATCAAATTGCATGTCACATAGTCACGAAACTCATTTTAGTAGTTTCAGACTTCAAAATCCTTCTGAATTTCATGAACTCTGTACTTACATTCAGTGCACTGCATAACGTCAGACTGCAGATAACACAAACTTCAGCAGCCTATATCCCTCATCAGCAGGAAGGGGAACAGCCAAGGGAGAACACCAAGAAGGTGATACCTGCACTGCATGCTCATGGCCACAACAGTTTTTCAGCTTTTCTGTCTTCTATGCACAGTTACATTTCTTAGCTCACAAGTACAATGCTGTTTTTTGTGACCTAGAACTTCAGGAAACACGACTATTCCCAGTAGAAGACAAAAACATAGCTAGAAGTTACTCTTGGTTCTTTTTAATCACAATTTTGTAACTGTCTTTACTCAGATTTTCAAGTGAGGAGTCTCTAAACACATTAGGTTCAGTTCATGTGGCAGAAGTCCCTCCGAGTATCTCTCCCATTTGTCTGTATAGACAGTGTAGACTTGCCTCTCACCTCCAAGTCATTTATCCATTTGGCTTAGTTTTACTTAATTGTGATCATTAAAACTAAAAGATTACTTCCTAGAGGCCCCGTAACTGCACAATAAATTTCTCTGACAACTCATGGTTTAAAACAACTGCCTTTTATTAAGCAAAGTGTTCTCTAATACACTGTTGTGGTATCAAACTGATCAATTGCACTGCAAAAAGACCTCAGAATAAATTAAGAACCCTTGCTCCATCAGAAAATATGAAATAATGTACCCTCAACTATGACAAGACATCATAAAAATTATAACCATGGTATTAATTTGTTTTGTTTTCATTTGGAAGAAGAATTTACAAGTTAACTGAAATGCACGACCTAAAGTGATTATAATCTTCCAATTTTACTCAAGCTTTTCCTCCTATCAAACCAGAAAACAACAGAAAATAACACAGCTCTGGTGCCAAGTCAAAAGCCATTAAACACACCTTTTTTACAGTTAGTGGTCAGTCTGCTCCTTACATCCATTTTTTGTTTTCTTCATGTAATTAAAAAGCAAACAAACGTCAAAAACCCACCAAAATCCCAGAAGGCTGCTAACTGTATCTATCCATCTAAAAATCAACAACCCATCACATGTAATTTGACAGGTACAGTAACTTCAGGCCAGGCAGTGTGAACAGGACATCATACACAAATAAAATCTCTTCCTCCCTAAGAAGCCCACAGGTAGGCAACACAAACAAGCACCCAAACACAGCCAGGGTTCAGTCACTTCTAGCAGGCTGGGCAGAGATTACAGCGACTACCTACAAAGAAAGGATCCCTCAAGGCCCCAGCTGAAAGGGCTACTTTCAAAAGAACCAACCTTCTATTTGCATTGAGAAATGATTCAGCTTCTGTTGCTGAGACCGACAGGTTGGACACAGCACAATTAAACCCAACTGAAGCACCTCTAACAATTCCAGCGCACTGAACCTAAACAAGTTCACAGACGTATTGTCGCTGACGTATTACCTCTGCATTTTCCTAGACTAAAATACTCTCCTTTAAATTAAAAGGGCAGGGAAGAAAAAGGAGGGTTAAGAAAAACACATCATCCTAGCCTGAGGAGCAGCTCTACCCTGCCGCCACCCGAATTCATAGGGTTTCCCAACTCTTACAAGGTAGATGAAGGAGGTTAACAAGTTCGGTACCTGTAAGTTACAGAAGTCTATATCATCTCTGTTTAAATGTATCCTACAACAGCTTACCTCGGCAATGCCCACACACATCCAAGGTAAAGAATACTATTTTTAAATCTTTTCACACAGAGCTGTATGTCCATTACAACTATCAATATGACAGCCAAGAGAGCTTTTTGTTTAAGATAACATTTGGAGTTGAAAACCTAAGTTATTTCCCTGGTATGTGCAGCAACAAAATAAAAGAGAAAGCAATGGAACGCTGGATGGGAAAAGCAACCATTTAACAAAAGCACAATAACAAAGCTTTCTTTTTTAAAAGCACTATTTCTAGCTGCTGATGTCGAAGAGTTCCCTAGATTTATGGAGCAGGACAAGAAGGTCAAAGAAAACAATAGCTTGCTTTTTTGGGTATTTCACCACTTCACACAACAGAGACAAAAGCTAAATTTCCCTCGAATTCTCTGTTATAAAGAGCAGCTCAGCTTTTAGTTCTAAGCTAAAAAATAAAAACACAAGTGAAGAAGCCTCCCTCCCCGACAACACGCTCCTTTCCACCCACCCGGACCACCGCACACGCGGACGCACAGAGCTGCCGGAGCCCGCAGGGAAGGAGCAAGTTGAGCACTAACCTGTTTGAGTTCCGCAGGCATTTATGCAAGGTGCCGGTCGCACAGTCCCTAGCAGGGAACACCTCCAGCTTCCGGCAAAGCCTCCGCGGACCCAGCCTTCTGCTCGGACAGCCTCCCGAGCCTCTCTCCTCTGGGCAGCTCGCTTCTTTTGTAACCTGACCGGCAACCTCGCCCTCGAGAGCCCCTCCGCAGCCTTCCCGCGGGCAGAGCCCATCCAGGGAAAAGCGACCACCAGCCCCCGACGCTCCGACGGGCGAAAACACCACCGGCAGCTCCCGCGGGGGACGCGTCCCCTTCACATGGCTCTCGCCTCCGCTGCCCCGGCGCCCGAGAGGCTCCGTCCCGGGGGGCGGAACTGACGGGCAGCCGCAGCCGGAGCGGGCTGGGGCGCGGCCACGCCCGGGGAGCGCCCAACAGCTTCGGCTTCTCTTCGGTTGGGCACGGAGGGGGAGCCGGGGCTCGGCGGGGGCGGGCGGAGGAGCGGCGGCGGGGCAGCCTCTCCCTCCAGCGGGGCAGCCTCTCCCTCCAGCCGGGCACCGACCGGCGGCGCGCCCGGAGCTTCGGGGTTCCCGCGCTTCCCGGCCCGCCCCCCCGCCCCGGTCTCTCCTGCTGGATTGTAAAGACAAAGAGGGAAAATGTCACTGAGCAAAACAACCGTTCCCAACGTCTCTCGGAACGCAGACCTACTGGCTACGGTGGCGGAAAGCCCTTCGGCTACCGCCTGCACCAAAAGCGCAGTTGCCTCGTGAATTATCCGGAGGTCTAACAAGAAAGCACAAGAAAGAAAATCCTCTGCCTTGCTTACTTTTTGCACTTGGGGATGAATGCCGCTCCTAATGCACCGACACCAGAGAAAGAAGATCTTCCCTCACAGTCTCCTCCCTTTTCCATCTTACACAGCTGCAGTGAGGATTACGGCTCAAACTACAGCTGGCCTCATTTTTAGAAGCCATTCACCTGCCCACAAACCTGTCCCACATTCATTACAAGACTCTCTTGATAAATTACTCATTACCAAAATGAATACCAGATGTGCTAGACCGTGCATCCACCACATTCTGCAACAAAAACTGGGTCTTCACAGCATGATACAGCATGGTTTTCACATCCATTTACTGCCAGTAAGAACTCAGCCTTTATCATTCAGTCTTTGAAGAGGCAGCCAGGCTGCGAACTGCTGTGAAATCCCTGGGAAGGAGGAAAGCCTCCCATACTTCTTGTTCTTGAAGATTATCCTTCTTTCTGCCTTCTCCACGAGACTGCAGAAAGGCTATGAATTAATAAGTCATATAAGCATGACACCTAGGTGGAAATTAACTGTAACTAAACCTGAAGGCTTCCCCCCACCCCCAGGCCCACCGTGGGGGCAGGAGGGCAGGTGTAGCCAGCACTGGAACTACAGCCTTGCCCTTCGGTTGCAAGCAGTTAACCAGGGCTGAGGGGCAGCCAGCAAAGTCCTTACCCCAGTGCTGAACAACCAGCACTGCTTGCAGTCACCAGCCAAGGATAATGGTTAGTTTTCCTCTTCCATGCTAGGTTCTTGCAGCAAACCAAAGCAATAAATAAATCCACCACTGCAACAGCTGGTGGCTGAACAATGGTAATTAGGGGCTGAAAGCAACTGGAATTAAATTAGAGACTATCCCTGTTTTCCAGAGACAGCAAGACGAGCTCTAGAGCAGTAAGGAAGGTACATTACAATTTAATTTCTTTAATTATCAGAATAGGTGCTTTTGCACAGAAGTGCCTTTTCATCCCAGCTTCTGATTCCCTCAAAAATTCTAAAACATACTTCCAGTATCAACAAAATTAACATGTTAATTAATATCAATGCTACCATATCAATATTATAAGGTGGCATCTCTTATACTGACATTTAAGACCAGAAGGAATGTTTCAGACCTACTTAACCCTAATTTCAGCCTTCCTGTTACTGCCAATGTCAGCACTGCAGCTGAATATCAATTTAAAGCTTTGTATTTTAGTGGCAAAGAAAAGGCAGAACTACATTACCCAACTCTGATCCCGATTTGTTTAAAAATAAGAGTTTATCTACAGTGGAATAATTTAGAGGGAACTCTAGCAGCTGTTAACAAAATACTTAAAGGCCAAAGCAAAGAGAACACAATTTGTATGAGTCCCCTGTTCTTTTGTACAGCACTCTCACCCCCTTCTCCTTGTCCAACTTTTCTTTGGTTAACAACTAAAATAGCTCAACTTTCATTGAGGTCTTGTTGGCATAGAAAAGTACCATTCAATTTAGGCATGCACGTGGATATGTGCCAGACCTTTATACACTGTCAAAGGAAAAAAAACATTATAAAGTCTATATCCATAGGGCACTGAAGTAGCTACTCTTGCATGCAAAATGACGGAACGGAAAACCTTCCTGGATGGACCTGCCAATTCTTACTCACATGAGAAGTCTCTCATGTTGTAAACCCACAGGTATTTATGCAAGCCATGCATGTGTTGCTAAATTTCAAAATCTCACCTTCTGGAGTCAGGCTGTTATTTAAAAACTTTTTTTTTTTTTCAGAAAAATAGTAGATGCTAGTAGGCCTTCTGGCTGTAAAGTAACTTTTGAAAATGTTTTGACTCAAAGCCAGAGATTATTAAAAAAAAAAAAAAAAAAGGTAAAATACATCTCAACTCCTCTTATTTCTCAGCTGCCTGCAATATTTTATCAGCTCATATAATTCTAAATGCTGGGATTTGGCAATGTTAAAGTAAAAGAACTAATTACCTAAATAAGAGTTATGGATTAGATCTCTAAGGTTATACTGAACTTCAGATTTTGGCAACAAACACACTATCCATTAGTATCAGACTGCTGACTACATCACAACCTTCCCTCTTCTCCCCCCCTTTTTTAATGAACCTTAATTTCTTAATCTGTCACATTTTTCCCAGCTGCAAAAGTAGGGTGAAAACCTTCTTTCTTCGCTCTGAAAAATTAAACATTTATAAATAGGAAGAGGTTTAATTCTCTGTAAGATGGAGTAGTACAGTATCTGAGCCAATCCCTTTTTTTATTTTCTCCCATTACCCTTAAAAAATTCTCCATCACCAGTGCTGCACTATAGATTGATCTGCTCTCAGAGGCAGTAAAAAGGAAATGGTTTACAGCTCAGCCTGGAAACATAACATATGGCTTCAGTGATATGTAGCTTCCATAAACCCAACAGAGCAAGAAGGCACGAGATGAATCAAGAATCCCAGCTAACCATATAGGCAAAAGCACCACGACCACCCATGGAACCTCTTGGAATTAGACAGCCTATATTCATATAGGTGCTTCCATGCCTCGGAGGTTGTATGATTGAGCTTTACACAGAGAATAAATAAGGTGAGAGACCTGAAGTACACCATGATGTGTCAGGGTGCTCTACTGTAATGATTTTAATACTGACAAATGAAAATGAAAAATTCTATCTCCAAGATATATTTAGAATACTTTTCCTGTAAGAATTTCCATAATTTTAAAATATATTTGATAAATGACACCAGCCCTTTCAAAACATCTGTACTTTCTCCAAAGTGGATGCACGACTCTAGTAGGACAGATCCTTGGCAGTATTTTTTCTTTCACAGTACAAGGTTAGAAATGGAGCTGCAGCCAGGCGGCCTCAGTCGGGGAGTACCTGTATGGAGCTGGAGGATGATTGTCTGTGTCATCCTCACTTAAAAACCCAGTGTTAAAGAAGAGGTCTAAAGGATCACAAGGCAATAACAATATGGCAAAGGGGAAGCAGACACTTTCTCTAGAGGGACACCATTAAGCATT
>VYZU01089567.1:180860-219864 GCA_013401355.1 Ceyx cyanopectus
TTGTCATTTTTGGCAAAAGTCACAGGTACCTCATATTAACATAAAGACTGAAGAATACTGCTAATTATGGCTACAAAATACTTGTCTAGAAAAAAAAAAATTAAAAAGGAAAATGTGTTTGTTAGTTTTTAAACAGGTGTTATTTTTCTGGAACATCAGCTGAAATACAAATGATCCAAATCCTAACTATGAAAAGATTCTGTAGCTTTATTAATTATAATATTAATTGCTATTACATCATGCTGATTCAGAAATTAATATTATAAATTTCAGCCCATACAGTGCACTTGCACACTTTGCTATTAAATATCTCAGCACACCTGATTCTTAGAGGGTGTGAAAAAGCACAACAGATTGACAGGATGGAAGGTTTGAAGCTGCTGACTTAAATGCTGAGTCAAACATTGGCAACCAAACGTGGTTGGATCAAAGTTTAAAGTCAAAGCAGGATCCAAAACCTGTATTTTGCTTTTGGAAACAGAAGAATCTATTTTATCACTCCTTTTAGGGGAAGAAACTAGTCACTAAAACTGACTTAATTTACAAATTGCAGTTGTAGGTCTCTTGGCATGTGTTGCTGACCTCTAGAAAGCACCCCAAAAACCCTACAGCAATTGTCCAGTCCCTTCTCTTCAGCAGCATCAAGACCATAATGGAGCTTCCTCCTTATGGGAACTACTCTGCAATGTGTGGAAAGTATTCCATAAAGCACAGCAGGCTCCTAGAAAAGCTGCAACAAGACCACCTATTTCATCCCACTAGGCTTTAAACAAAAATATCATTCAACAACAACAAAGTACACCAGAGTGAATTTATGCTGATAGGCTTTTTTAATAACAGGCTTTTCTAAAAGCATGTGGGAATATCTAGATAATACTAACATATATGCACACACACAAACTCCACTTTGGATTTAGGCTATTTCAGTACCTCCTTAGCCAAAGGTACCAGATGATATATCTAGAAAATCAAACAAAAACACATCAAAAAAAAGCTACCACAGGGAGCCTAAAAGAATGCAAGTAACAGTCAAATTACATTATTTTGTAATTATTGGATTATTTTGTCAATGCAAAGGCTTCTCAAATCAACTTATGTTACTTCTTGCAAGCATAAAAATCAATGTGATAGAGCAGATTGTGCAGCAGCATGCAAGGGGCTGATTTCTGTTATTTACACTGTGTGAGATGTGGCAACTCCTGCAGCTTTCCCACCTGTAAGAAGAGGGACAATACCTACACCTTTTTTTCNAAAAAAAAAAGAGAATATTCTTTAATATTAAAAAGTTCTGCTCTGAAGAGTGAGCTGTGCAGTGGTGATACTGCAGCTTTGTGCATTCAGCCCACTACAGTGTGTACCCTACACAGGCACTTGCATACCTTCTCCCTGTCCAACTTGAGTTCCCACTGTGAAGAGCAGCAGAAGGCTGAAGTGAAATAGAACCAGGTAGATTAAACTACCTCACACATGAAGAATATTAAGATTTGTCAAGTTTATGAAAAATGTATCAACCAGATCATATAAGATCTGGAAGACACATGATAGGCATTACTCACCAGGGATTTGGGAGCTCATTGGACTCTGCCTGCTCTGGTAAACTGATAAAAGGCAACGGGTGCCAAGACTCCCACAGCTTGGGATACTGTAACAACCACTAATTATATTTTTACATTCTTTACTGGAAAAATTAGAGAAGCAAACACACATACACATGAACAGACCGTTCTGCTCTTTTTAGTACAACCAGATTTTCACTTTCAGAAACAAACAGCAATGGCCAGCCAATCTCAAAGCCAGAGTAGGGAACGGGGTCAACATCCCTGAAAACCAGAAGGTGTTTTGGGAGATTTTTATTAATCAGCTAGAAGCTCTATGGTTAAAATTTCATTAAATGTTTTATTTTTTCAGAGTAATGCAAAGGTTTTCATTGAGTAATGATCTTTTGTCCAGAGGGTTCTTAGTCTGGAATAGCATTTTGACCACTTGAAAACCTGCAGCAGCACATGTGAAACACTGCATCTCCCAAAAGTTCGAGAGCTGAAATGCCCTAATTTACATCACTGGCAGTACACTTAATAACAAACTCTAGTTGAAAAGCCAGCCTTTAAGACAGGCAGAAGTCACATTTACCTGCTTGTTCCACAGCATTAACCATACACAGCACTTTTGTCCCTGTTCACCAGAACCACTCTGGTTAACACGAGCTCCCTGTACAGCAGTGGCTGCTTATTGCCTCTTGCAGGATGAAAAGATGGGTACAATACCTCTGCACAGCCTGAAAGTTTGGCAGGCACTGCCTTCTGCGTTAGGCTATGAAAACACAAATGCCTTGGCCACCACCTCAAGGAAAGACTCTCACTAATATTAACAGGAGACACTTCAGCAACATTTGGGACCCTTATTGTGAAGACACTTTTTCTCAGAAACCTTTCCTCTGGGAAATATTCCCATTAAAGAATAATCTCAGCTATTTCTAATTAATATCTGAACAAAGCATTAATGATTTGTTTAGACTGTCCAAGTAATCAACTTCTCCCATTAGAAACAACTTGAAGATACTTTTTAGAAAAATCCCTCCCACTTTCTTAATGTAAAATTAAGAAGTCTATGCACACTTTTTTTGGCAATTACAGCACATCCCTGACCTCATTTGGAGCTCTGACATTTCTTGTCAGGGGCCAAAAGACACAATGCCATATAGACTCCCAGCAAATGTCAACAAGTGTATCACAGTTCACATGTCCCATTTGAGTACTGTAAATTCACACTGAACCAGCAGAACTCACCAGTAAGTGAAGCGAAGAAAGTGGCCAAATGGTCTGCCTAGGACAAAGAGCTATTGTTATGGAATGAGTTTAAAGTTGGTATCTAAAAAAAATAAGAGTTTCCAGAAAAAAAAAAAAAAAGAAAAAAGAAAAAAAGAAAAAAAAATCAGGATGAATTAATTAGAAACCATATTTGCATAAGACCTGGCATTTTTGTCTTTTGAACAGAAAACTGTTACAGTTCTGGCCCATGGCCTGTCTACTGTTCTTCCTTTCATAACATTTAAAAAAAATCCAAAAAAGAAAAAAACTAACACAAAAAAAACCTCAAACAAAACAATTCTCTTTTCCAAAAGGGAGTAAGATTGGGATCACATACTATAAAAGTACTGAAAGAGACTCTGTTTCACAAAGCCCTGATTATACAAACTTCCCTAACAAATCCTTTTGACAGATTCCACTTTGACAATCCAACAACACGGAAAACTGATGCTTGGTTGTGGAGATCATTTAAGATTATTTGGCATTCTCGTGAAATGGCGTTAACCTTGCCTTTTGGCCAAAGTTCTGTTCAGAATAACTAGATTACATAAAATCACCTATAGAACTTCCAACTGGAAAAGGTACTACTTGAGTGATTTTTTAATATTACTTACAACAAAAGGTTGAATAGGGTGACAAGCAGAAAGGAGTCAGTCCTCACTGAAACAAAGCTTCAGAGTAGTTACATTTCACTATAGTGCATGAGCAGCCCTTAGAGACAGCAGAGTATAGAGTGTCTTCTGCTTTGTGTACTCTTAACAATGAAATGCAATATGCAATAGTAAAGCTGAAATCATTATATATTCTGCATAAGACTGAATCTACATTTCATCCTTCATTTAAACACTATTTAATTAATGCTAGTAAGTCAGGGAGGAATCTGTCTCTCAATAAACTTAATGAAAATTCACACAAATAACCTTATATTAATTCTTAACTGCATATTTAGCTATTCAATCATTTTACTTCATATACAAGCTACTCTAAAACCCTCAACACTAATTATTTATGAACTAAAGCTCTCCTCACCCCATGGCAAAGAGCTGAGTGTACACAGATTCAGTCTGGGGTCACTTGCAGGGGCTGTTTCTCCATAAGAGTCACGTAGACCCCAGTAACTTAAACTCTTTTATTAAGTTTTCTTGGAAGTGGTTAGACCTTAAGCCATAATACTACAGAAAACTCCTGCTTCATCACTTTTGTGGATAAGGAATTTCATTCTGGAGCTATTAATCAGGCACTTTGCACAAAGTCATTCAGAAAAAAGTGAAGGTGAACTCATCCTTTTTCTATTAAAAAAAAAATAAAAAATGTAAGCACATCTCCCTTCTCTCTCCCCAGCCCAGCCACTAATCAGAGGATAACAACCTACAGTAGCTCCTACCAGCTCTTGTCAGACTTTTAGCCTAACCAGTGCAGGCTGCTCCTTTCACATGAAGTCCCATAATCAAGCATCTACACGTACAGAAACATGGCAGCTGTTAACAGAAAAGCAGTGCTAACATAATACAATGTAAAGTCTGCCTGAATACAGCTCAATGCAAGTATAATTGTAAAACAGTCTGGTATAATTGGGAAACAACTTTTAGAATTCCCCACAGCCTGGAGTTTCTCTCTGAATTGAACAATGTTTTCTTAGGAAACAGACCTTCACAAATGGTACTATTGCTTCTGCATGACTTACCTTGCACGTCAGAGAGCTTTGGGAGCTTTAGCAATGTAGAGATGTAAGTAGTTTATCATGACACATTTAAACAGTTAAAGAACACGTATCAAGCAAAACAATATTTGGAAATCTAAGGCTACTACAAAGCCAGTTGCATCATGAAAATGAAGTTTATAAATTTGACAAACAGGAGAAACAAATTATGAAGTCCTCCTTACACCAACAATAAGACTTTGCAGGAGGGAAATCCCTGCTTTTCATGCTGTTCTTTCTATTCAGACTCCAGCTATTTCTAATGGAAATTTTGTTTGCGATGGAGATGATGATTGAGCCTTGTTTTTCAGGCACCAGCACAGCACCATCCTTACAGCAAGTGCACAGCTTTAGAGGAGGGTGTGAAGTACTCTCTTCAAGGTTTAATGCTCAAGGATGCATACATTTGCAAAAGCATCCCATGAGCTAAGGAAGTTAGAGCAACTTGTAAGCCAAGGCTCTCCACTCTGAGCTACCCAGTTAATGGATGAAGCACAGCAACTCCAAGTTAATGGATGAAGCACAGCAACTCCAAGGGGGCAAGAAGACAAGCTGCAGAACGAAATGCTGACCACAAACAAGATGCACCTGACTTTCTGGAATGGGAAATTCGGGAATGGGAAATTCTAGACCGAGGTGAACTCTAGCAAGAGGTAAAATGAGCAGGCTGTTACCTGCAGTACGAGCTGCTGCCAGGCGGTTGCCAGCGGCTGCCCATTGCCAATGTTGCAAACGCTCATTCTCTCTGCTGGCTGATTGGCACGCTCGAGTTGCAAGGAGACATTGCGCCGCTCTTCCTCAAGGGCTCGGGTAAGCCGCTCGAAACGAGCTTCTTGCTCTTTAACAGATGCTAAAATGCTGGCAGCAGACCTGATATCATAGTCATCCATGATTGCTTTCAAATGCTCCTGCCTGTTAACTGACCAGGGCAAATGGAAAGGGTTAGGTAAAAGGGTGGGGAGGGCACAGGTCAGAGGTTAAAAATAAAAATGCACATTGTTAGTCACTCTACTAAAATATTGCTCATTCTAAGAAGCAAACTGCAGTGCTCTTTGTAAAGAGTTCCTTTCTATCTATTGATTTGTTTTTATATTAGAAGTTATAAACCCAAGGCTTTCCTATTCAAAAAAGAAAAAAACCCACATGCTCCACCTGGAGAGAATTTATATTTAATTCCTTCACTCTTTTTGCTAAAATTGCTCTGACAAGGTTTTTCATGCCTCTTACAAAGGTAATTTCACTATGCAAATAATCACATACTTAAAAGAAATACATAAAAAAAGATACAGCTTTGAAGGGATTGAGGAACACAATCTTTCTTGTTGTAGACACCTGGAATTTTTGTCTTTAACAGCATGAGTTTAACATTTTTAAAGACAAGAACTTCATGGTACAAGAAAACATTTGTGTCCATTTTTATCCACGTGAATGGAAAGCCCACCCACCCCTCAAATTTAGCAGACAGTAGCTGAAAGTTGCTTTAATTAGTAGTTTAAAATATGGGACTACACTATAATATGGAAAATATATTTAAACACAGACAGAGCAATTGCAGTTGAAATGTGCTTGATGATTTCAGCATGGTAGCCAATGAAACAGTTCTTCATGCAGCTGTTCACTAATAATGCACATGAAAAAGCCAGAATCAAACATCTTCTATGGAAAACACACATGATAGCTTGTCTCTCAACGCAGGAAAAAAACTCACAGGCCAGCTAGAGAGAATGTATCTTCTACCTCATGTCTTCTCTATTAGGGCATTTAAAACCCTATCTGCATCTGTATGGTACATGCAGCAAACCTCCCCACTGATTCCACAGATCTATAATGTGAACATCAATTAAATGTTTTCATAAGATTATAAAATTAGAAAGATAGTATAAGCTTTTATTTAAGCTAAACAAGTAACTAGTTGACTACTAAACTACTTAGCAGAGATGCAGAAATCTCTCCAGCTCCTGGAAATGAAGAACATTTCATATTCTGTGCTGGGAGTTGTAATTGTCCCTTGATGTGCAAGTCAGGAGCAATTGATTCTGCTGCCAGCTATTCTTGGTTTTCCGTCTATTGACAGGGATTTCCATGAGCATTGATAATACCAAACCTGGGTTTCCTGAGGCTTTGCATTTCATCCTTCAGTGCCTTTAGATGATGCACACTCTCAACTGGTGCATTTTCCATGACTGTTACGTTTGTTAGGTCTCCTGTGCAGATTCTTTGGTAGCTACTGACTATGCAGTCATGCACTGTTATGTTCCCAAAAGAGGGATTTTAGCAGACATTAGGCTGTATGTTTTCACACAGTTTGTCAGGAACTCCTAAGTAGGCCCGAGGTCTCCCTTCTTTTGTCATACCTCATTGAAATCATCCAATGGGCCCAGAAGACACTGGGGAAGAAGCAGCAGACCTAAACCAAATGGCTTACTCCTTGATTTCATGTGAAATAACCTGCCAGTATCTCTGTGGTTCATTGATAATTCCTAGGGACATGCTGTTGAAAGGAATCAGGGTGGCACAAAATCACATTGGAAGCAGTGTAAGAATTACCATCTATTAATTTCATAGTGTTTACCTATAACTATGATTGGACCCTTTCATGTTTCCAGACCAGTAAGCAGAAGTGTCTTTTCTCATTTATACATTGATTTAACTTCTCTTGAGATTCTGTAAGAAAACCAAAAACCACCAAAGGGTTTTCCAGATGTCACAATCTAGTCAAAAATAGACCAAGCTGTCACCTTGAGAGGCCTTCCACTCTAAGCCTTGTTTTGCTGGATCATTAAAAGTCTATCAAACCCTTCAGAGAGTACATTGGTTTCTGCAGAGTAGAATCACACCCATCTAAAAGGCCTGTGTGGCTCTCAGGGAGGCTGTACAACACAGGACAGGACTGTGTGACTCACCTGCTACATCTCAGCGTGATTTACCCTGGCACAGCTACACGTAAACACAGACAGACTTTCTGGACCTAAGCTGGCTCATGTGCAGCCAACTTTCATGTTTCTGGTTTTGTGCTCCCCTGCTTCGCACAGATGGAGACAGCTCTGTTTGTTGTCTTTCCTCCCAGTAGTGCAGACGTGTTCCCAGACTCCTTAGAGAGAGTGTGAAAGAAGTGGGACTTCACAGAGCCAGACACTAGTCATACTTGGGGAAAAACACACATGGGGGTTGAAGTGGGGGCATTTCTAACTACATAAAGACAGCTACCTGGTTACTAATTATCACTGCCTTCATGATAGAGCAGAGGAACAGCCTGGCTGACACACAGATCCAAATACCTCTCATATGAGAGGATGCCCCAGACCCAAGAAAACAAATGGTCTGATTGGGCCAGGGATTAATGAATGGAAACAGGTTCCAGAGAGGTGCTGCAGAGCAGGAATTCAAGTTTCCTCAGTCACTCTCCACAGGGGCCTGTCTTTTAAGCAATTCATTATCTACAGCTAAACCAGCTCCTTCTCACATGCAACTACGATAGGACATAGCTGCATCTTTTGGGGTCCTAAGAGGCTGGATACTTTTATGGACCAATTTTTAAAAGTGGATCAAGTAGGGATGAAGGAAGAAGATGACAAGATGCAAAGTACAGTCATTACATTAAAAAAAACAAACAAACAACCCTAACAGATTCCTTTAAGACTATATAACGCAGGTTTCTTTCCTAAAGAAAAGCACCTCCTCTAATACAGATTCTGGAGCAGCAACAGCTTTAATAATAAAAGTCACAGTCGATGACTGAGCCGGTATATAACTTCCAAGTCACATTCTGAGAATGTGACAAAGATCCCATTCAGAAAATCCTTACATGAGCTATAAGCCCTTGATGCCACACATGAGAACCTAGAAAATTTGGGTTTTATAAATGGTAGAATCTCTAGAGAGCTACAGAGATCTCCGTGCAGAAAATATAATGTTAACCTTCTTACAACCATAAATATTGTGCTTCTTTTCTCTCTGCAAAGAAAAACACGGGCAGAAAATAAACTGCATAAATTTTCAGATGTACAATTAGCGACCATAAAATTCCTAATTGCTATGCAGAAACAGCAGCAGGACCAATAACTGCCTTTAAGAACTATTGGACAAAGACAGACTTCTGCATTTCAAATGTTTTATTAGCAGATAAATACTTGCTTGATGTTGATTGCACTCCCAATTATTTACCCAGGGCTTCAACAATTTACATTATCAGCAGTCTAGACTAGAGAAGAAAAATAAAAGTACTGACTCATGAGTTACAGTTACTGAGGCTGCCACTTGCAATTTGCTACCATTTGTAAATAAATTAAAGTGCATCGAAAAGGGTATAAATAAATGAAAATATCAGACCTATAGCTGCCAGGTAAAGATTATTCCTTAGGCTGCACTTCTTAAGACAGCGAACACTTGCTTTTGGGGTGTCAAAGGCTACGCTGACAGCAGCAAATCTCACTCCTGCCTACGTGACTCTAAATATATTAGTGTCGCATTAGAGTTGGAGCCAAATAAGAGGACCTGGTTTTTCTGACTGTTCATATGAAGAACTAATGCATCAAAAGGCCTCCTATAAATCAATGCAGCTTAAATGCTCAATAGGGATTAAAATCAGCCCTGTTGAAAACGGGGTCCTTGCTACACATTGCTAATGCCCCAGCTCATGCCCAAGTTTGAAGGTTCTTGGAAACACTGATGTGCCCAGGGTCACTTGGTACTCTGGGAAAAAAAAAAAGTAGTTAACTGCACACTAATTTTGCTAATACAGGATGTAGCTGACAGTCAAGAGTTTTTGAAGAGCCCTTGAGATTAAGGGGAGGTCAAGTTCTCTGGCATTTGGGCACCTAAGTCCTAACAGTCCTGGAGAACCTCAAATCCCCTGCACTTTCTGCCTGCCTAAGGCAATCAGGTACTTGAATGACCTGCATTTGAAGAGAGCAGGGTCCACCAGTCAGCTACAGTACATCGCAGAGGCTTCTCTCAGTGGGAAGAGATGTGGCTCTTGGGGCACACAGGAGATTTCTGGGGTCCAACAGTCTGAATACTGAACATAGCTGTCCCACTACTGCTTTCTCCCAGCCCAATTCAAGTCCACTAGGTCCTGCTGACAAGAGATGGTACTATGATGAGCAACAAGAAGCTTGTACATAAAGCAAATCAGAAGCTATAGCAGTGAACATGAAGACCTGTGAGCATGCATGGAAACAGGAGCTATGTGCTTCTACAGGGAAAATCAAGAGCAAAAATGAGAGTAAAAGCAAAAATGAGGCTTAAATATATGGAGCTTAAGCATAACACATGCTAATTATGTTTTCACCCTGAAGTACCACAGGAGATGAGTAGCATAAAATGACTGTTGTGCCCCATGCAGTACAGAAAGCATGCAGAGAAAACCAAGCAATACACACCAAGTGGGTAACTGGGGTCTGAGTGTTAGAGCTGCTGTGTCATCACCTGCTAGGACTTAGAAAAGTACAGACAGAGCAGGAGAGCAGCCTCAAGCAGAACCAGCTACAAGAGAGAGGAAAAAGAAGACAGAGTTAGTTAATAAGGTATTACAGCCTTTTCTGTACAGTCATCTCCCAGCTTCTCCTCACTATGTTTGTATACACTTTGTTACACCAGTTTCCTCCCAGCTTGGAGGAAACAGAAACAATATGCAGACAAGCCAAGTCCAAGACTGCTAAGAAAGAAAACCACATCACTGTTAATCTGGTTTGGTATCAGTGATCAACGTTTGCATTACTGTGAGATCTACTATTCTGTCCTGAATCAGGGCAAACTCTGGACTTTGAATTTTGAATATTACAAAGCTGGTTATCGTAGCCAAACATTTTAAAGCAGGGAAATTTAACATGACGCTCAGAAATGAGAATAATTATTTAGGCACCCAACTTCAGGCCCCACATCTGATATATGAGCCCTCACATGGCTCAGGATCATTTCATAGATACCTGTTTGAGAGGGCATTCATTTCTAAAGATACACAGTGCACAATAGCTTACAGCCACTTTGTTCTACTTGTCTGGAATTGAATCCTATACAAAGCCCAAGTGAAAGTAAGTTCTAAGATACTAGGTCATCTGTGTAGCTCTGTAAGTCTCCGAGATCTTTTTGTCTTAAAACACTTAGCACCAAAATGCCTCTGGGTCAGCGACTGCAAGTTTAGTACCTGTTTTTGCTGGAGAATGGACAGAACAGAATCCATTTTGCAAATGCATGGTTCTATGAGGCATTATATCCAGTTTTAAGCTACTGCCCACATCAAAAATGCTGCAACCACATGGCATGAAATGTGGAGCCAGTACAAACTCACTTTTCTGGTTCATATGTTTTAGAACATTTTCAGAGGGTAGTTTTGCCCCAGCAGATGTTGTGCTTGACCAGGTACTGTCTGCCCTCCCGAAGCCAGCATAAACATACCTTCTTGTCTTCCAGCCAAATTATCAGAAATATAATCCTTTTTTTTTGCATGGATCCAATCTCAAAGGTCAGGGAATCATTATGCCAGAAAACTCATTTTTCTTAAACTAACAGAAGCAAATTCTATGCTCAAAACTTTGTGGTGTAACATAACTGCCAAAGATATGCCCAAAGATGAAAACCAGGAGGCAGAGTGAAAAGGACTAATTCTCATGTAAATGACCAGAGGGAATAAATCGAGCATAAATTAATTTCTACAGACAAATGACAACACTTTGGAAAATAAAATTCTACATATATATATAACATGTAAAAATACAAATAAACAGCTTCTCAGACCTTATGGCAAAATCTATCTTGAGCCTGGCTCCTCTCATAGCCACTGTGGTTGACTGAGTTCTAATTTCACCCTTACGTGACAATCTCCACTAATGAATAGCAATGAGGAATTCACAAAGAAAGCTACTGCAATATAGCTCTCTTACAGGCACAGACGTGCTGTATTGGTGTCAAAAGAAACAAACAAAATCTGGTCAGGATATTTTGTTCCTTTGGACAGAAGCAGTATGTGAAACAAAGTTTAAATGAGGCAGAGGAAATGCCAACAGGAAAACTCCTTGAGAAGGAACTTGGGATCTTAAGGACAGAGCAATGAGCACTGCTGCTCGCCAGTTCTATTGCAGAGAACATGGCAACGTGCAATATTTGAGGTTTTACATCAGTAGCAAATTTCATCCGATTCCAGCAGGAATAAAGTTCAAGAAATAAATACATTCTATAAAAGCATTTGCAGAATATCACACTCTGATCTGGGTTTGGCAACACCAACAAAAGACTCCAGACACACACACATCTTTATACATGCAATAGTCCCAACACTCTGCTCACTACAGTACTGACCATGGTCAGTAGCATCTCCAATCTTACCATAATGGTTCCCAGTCCATTTAAAAATTAATACTTTAACCTCTTAGTTAAAAGCAATCAAGTAATATTCTATTAAGTTACAGAAGATACAGTTCTCAGCCAAAAAGAATACAGATTTTTCTTGTATCTAATACAGTCTCTCTTGTGGATTAATCAGGGTGTGCTTAAATGACATCAGTCATCTTTCTACAGCTTCCTTTTGGTAATGATTCCTTACTTTGGGGGTTTTCCTTCCAGAATTTCATGCAGTGTTTACAGGAGTTGGTGATAGAGTGTGCCTGCATAACTTTAATTATACTGTAGCTCTATTTCCCTAATAAGATACATTTCAATTACTATACTGTACTCCCAAATGGAAAGGAAAATAAATTACAGCAATACAGAACACCTTTCTAACAACTGCATACATATAATAGCATAAATAATTCAGTAACACATTACATTTCAAATTGAAATATTTTTGCAAGGGCAATTTTTAAAGTAAATGTTTTAGCCTATGATCACTGTTATCTAGCATTAAAAAAAATGTCCATTTCTTCTTGAAATTTAACATTTACAGACCAGAACAGTGTAATAGCACCTTTTTGAATCAGACTTCTTGCTCTCCAGGACCTAAGAACTTGTCTGCACTGAGTAAGCTGAACTCTTCTGTCACAGAGCACACGTTATTCCACACGTCCTCCAAAGGTCCATGTTTGTGTTAATTAAGCATAAAACAGCACAGCAAAGTTACCTCACACCTACTAAGTGTCCACACTAAGGTTTAATGGGGTATGTGATAGTCTATAAATTCACACTATGCACGGTAAATTCTCTGTGTAAACAAACACTCCCCATGTATTTTTAAATGGGTGTCTAAGCAGAATAGTTTTTCTAAAAATCTTCTAAGTCTCAAAGACTGAAGAAGGGAGAGAATTGGCTGAATGCTCACTTCAGTATGTGTCTGTGACAGTGAGAAAGCCTTGCTCTCACTCTATCTCAATAAGCATGGATTCTGTCAACTCAGCCACAGCCATGAAAATATTAGCATCATTAAACTTCATTCCCTACATAAAGGGAATCAGTGTTTTGCACTCTACTTCAGTTGGGTAGCATTTGGAAGACAGAATTTCACGGCCCATATCAAGAAGCCAAGTCTGAAGTAACCAGCTGAGCTGAATGATGTGCACAAATCTCATGGAAAAACCATCAAAATATGTTGATGATTTCAGCAATTGCATTTGCCTAATACTGTACATTATAATGAACAGGCCTATGTTTAGATAGCCCCTGAAACTGCTCTATTTTCCTTTATATATTTTGATTTTTCTGTGCAAATAAAATGCACCTTGGAAGTTCAAGCTACAATGAATGAACCAGATCACACTTTGCTATCTTTTTTGCATATGCATCATAAATTTGTAAATTTGCTGCTTCTCAAACCTCAGACACCTTTTCACTGACCTTGGAACTTTCCAAATGTAATTGCTACCAGCTTGTCCAGATCACAGGCTGGCCACTTTAACACCCTAGAACACATGTCATTGTATCCTAAAACTGCTGCATTTCATTGATTTTTCAAAGGTCTCCCCCACTGAAATCAATAAGGATTTCTACTTAAAAATGGATTGCACTTTGTGGCCCTTTCTGATTCATGTATATTCAGGTCTCCAAGCTCTATGGACCAAGCTTCACCACTTCCTCTGACCCCAATCTGATTCTCACTGCCATCAATAGATGCTGTGGCTGCTGTGCTTCTGCTGCAAGAACAGGCAATCTCTGAAAGCTTTTATTGAATAGAAAATTCTACTGTTACCATTTTACTAGAATACTGCCTTCTAAGCAGCTGGGAAAATACCTCAAGCAGATGATGTGCCCAATAGATATTTTCAGGCATCAAATTAACTACCAAGGCATTGTTATTTGCATAGAGTTGAATGGATGGACTGGGTCTGATCTTGTTATCAACAGGAATATTTCCTTACTGCAGGGGCTACCTTGCAAGAAAAGCCACCAAAAATCAATACATCTATTCTTAGGATTTTCCAATGAGGAAGAGAAAAAACACAGTGACCAAAAGCACAGCAGTTCATAACTTCATTCTCTAGTTCTTCCTCAAGTATTTTAAAGCTTTCCTTCATTAATACATCCAACTTGGCCACAAATAGGTCAATCAGATGAACAAACTGTTATAACCATATGCAGCTACTTCCACAGAATACTTAAAAGATTTCACTAAATTATACAAGTATCCTCATTTTTTGAGGCTTCAAGATGTTCTGAGTTTTGCTAAATGGACTTCAATTTTAAGAGAAAATCTACTGACAAAAACGCAGTCTGAAACTGTCTGTATGTGGGGAAATACAGCTGAGAACAGCCATGTATTTATGAGCATTAAATCTCCATTTCACATGCTTTTCACAAAACACAGGAACAAGAGAGTCAGTAGGTAGGCAGCAATTTCCATAGCCAGACTGGTTTCTCACTGGCAAAATGGAATAACTGAAACATGACAGCAAGGCTGGAAAATCCTGCAGATAGTCATAATAATCCTTTCATAAAAGATACTATTATGCTATCTTCTAACAAAGAAAATAAACAACACATTGTCAAGCAAAAAAGATCAGGTCAGCTATGCAGTTCGGGAGGCCAAAAGCCTGCTTTTTCTATTCCAGATACCACATAACAGTGTCAGGACAGAGTGTATTTAAACTACCTGCCTTTAGGTAGACAATCATCATTGCACTACAGTTTGAGAGGAGAAGGAAAACATCCAACTGTGACCCCACACAACAGTGAGTGTTTAAGCTCAGCAACAGATGTGTCAAATGACTTATCCCAACCATGAGGAGTTAATTGATGTTATAAATAGTACTCTGCAGACAGAAAAAAAAAAATAAAAAATCCACTTAATTCTTGTATCTAAAGCACACAGTCTAGCTTTGCTTATCAGTAAGACTACGTTCCTTCAAAGAAGTGGGTTTGGGTGTTTTACATGTAGATTAACACAGAGAGATAATTTGATTTCAGGCTATTGAGAGATTTCCTTTCTTTTATGTTGCAGAAGAACAGGGCTGCATGCAGCTAAATGAGATCTGTAGATTACAGTAGAAGAAAGGCTAATAAAACTGCATAGCTCCATTCCTGGGTAATAATGAATGCTTTTTAATTCTGGGGCTCCAATCTCATGGTTTATGAGGGCATTTCCAATTACTACTTTTAGGATTAATGCAAACAGATGCATCAAAGGGAAATACATCTTTTAACCCATTAGAACAAAATCCTTAGTATCTTCCATAGAATTTTATGCCAATAAAGAAACTGGCATGGCTAGGAAAAAAAGCCCCGAAGATCACTGTTCTGAAGTGTTCAGAGCAAGCATCTTCCCTGTGGATTCCTTACTGCTTTCAGAAGAAAACAAAAACAAAAACAAAACAAAACACAAACACAAAACAAAAGCCTCTTTCCTGTTTTTCTCAATGTGTGTCTTGTTAAACACTCTGTCTTAGCTAGTGGGTTCTGTGGCTGCTCTATTGCTCCACCAGGGAACTGAAAACATCAGTATAAACAGGAAAGAAAATACGTCAATATTCATGTTTAATTCTTGAAGCTACTAAATCAAATGAAGAATTTTATTAGCTTCTTACCAACCAATCCTACTGAATCACTCTCCCATATTTCAACCTGTCTCATTAAAAACAACCAGATTTTGACCGTACATTGCTTTAAACCAAGAACAGTATCAATGAAGAGGAGATTAAAGCAATACAAAGAGGGGAGAAGCAAAATGAGGCCCAATACTCTAATTCTCTCCAGTAACATCTGTCTCATTCTAAATCAAGTATTTTTTTTTCACCAGGCTAAATGTGGAAGCTGGAAGCCCGAGGCACTAACCCAACCTAAAACTAAAGATCTGCTTTCTGCCATTGTATGTGCAGATTCAAAGATGGCAGTGATAGACCCTTCACTGTTTCAGCATCTATATATTTAAACTGCCATCCAAGTTCATTTTACCCTTGTAAATTTAGGATGATATCCAAGTTTGTGCTGATGAACACCCCAGCTTTTTCGTGGTACAATGCAAACATGCATTTGAGAACTAATAAATATCATCTGAGCAAAATAAAAGTATTTAGCTCATCTGAAGCCTTGAATAATCAGCCAGTTCATGCATAAACATATAGAGGCAGGAGAAGCAGATGTACTTCTATGACAGTCTCGGAGATACTCATCATTCCATATGATGGATTTTGGCTCCCAACTGAACAGTCTTTGTTACACATTGCAAAACTGTCCTGCTCCAGGGCAGTTTGATGGACAGACACAATGTCACAAGAACTGCCAATTTAACTTATCTGTTTCCAGGTGCCAGACGTCGCTGAATCTTCAAAGCAGAAATCTTTATCACACAGAAGCATTTTCTATTCTATCAGACAAGCATATTGGCTTCTCTGGGGTTAAACTGACAGTTAAAATAGCTTTCAGAGAATAACGTTCAGGATTTATCACAGGGTAAATCAAGATGCCATAGTAACCCCATTGATTAGTCCAGACTCAAGTGTTCTTTACTCATTTAGATATTTGCTCGCATGAAATAGAACTGCAGCACTATGCTTAGCCTGCAAAGTGTTGCATTCATACATTTATCAACAATTATTTTTATTACTTCACTGCAAGTAGCAATTTTCACAGCTAAGATGCATATCTTTATTATAAGAGCTTTTTTATTCATTGGCTTGAAGCTTTATCAAAATTTAAACATTTGTTGGGCTAAGTTTTCCCTGGTAGATCTAACCTTCAGACTGAATTTTTCTTTTAGAAAGCTTCAGCTAGAATAATCTGCCTGTTTCTCATATCAGTTAGGGCAATCTTTGTGCAAGCTCCTTCCATTAGTGACTCTGAAGGCACAGTTAGGCAGCTTGCTGGCAGTCAGCAGCACTGCTCCACAGGCAGCCCAAAGGGTGCCAGAGGTTCCTGCATCCTTGGCACTGGCAACGCACCAGCAACCACACTGACCCTCCAAGGATTCCCCCTTCCTGGCCCTCTTCTCTTGCCTATCAAATCAGTTCTGAATCAGACCTCATCTCAAAGCCTCATTTCAACTGGGCAACTACCACCTTTAAACTACATATTCTGTGCTGTGGTTGACCCTGACCTGCAAAGCAGTAGGAAGTGGGGATAGTATTGGATTTAGGGGTCGCTGTCAATTGTCTTTTAGACAGATCATTCTTTTCCAGATCATTGTAGTTACACACTGACCTCATCCTTTCCAGGGCTATTCTATCTACTTCCATATCTTTGACTAAATCTTAATGCCTTTTGTAGCCCATCAATAATGTTTCTTCTTTCCAGGAATGCACTTATCACTAGTGCCTAATTACAGTTATTTGAAAGCAGAAATATTTCTTCCAGATCACTGAAGATTTGCTTCAAGAACCAACTTTCTATTCAAGCATCCCATTTTAACAACCATTCTGCTGATAACTGTGCTGAGCGGAAAAAAATAATAATTTTACTTTAACTGTCTAGCCACTTCAAATTCTCTCTATTATATCAAAATGAAAATCCTGCACTGTATAAAGAAAAATGTATTCCAGCTATAATAAACACTTTTAACTCATTTTATTCAGACTATAAGTAACAGAGGTAAGTAGCAAGGAATTCAAACAGTAAATACAATGTGAACTCTAAGAATCCTTCCCACAAACAACTTTGAAACCTTAAATGGACTATATACACTTTCCATTTTGACAGATATAAAAGGGACGAAGTTTAATTTAAAAATAATCAAATGAAAATGGAAAGAACTTTATAAAAATCAGTAACATGCTATTTGCTATTCAGAGGATTATTTTCAGAGTGCTTGGCTAAAACAGTAATCCACCTACACTGAGAAAAATAAAACAGTACACAGAAGGGAGTAATATTTCAGGAAAACAAACAACAGAGTACTTTAAGCCCATTATTCACTACCAAGCCCCCAGATTTAAAACAGACACACCAAAGTATTGAAGTGAATTCACAGCAGCAGAAAACGCTCGTGATCATCCTTTAAGCAACCACTGGACTGGGCTTTTGATCTCAAGAAAGGCTAAGACATAGCTGGCAGGGAGGGAATGGAGACAGGGAGACACACCTTAAGCATATGACACCTGCTGCAGAAAGAGGTGGGAGGCAAGACATGACCACAGCTGTTAATCCAGCTTGGTCAGGTACAGAAAAATCCTAGGACAGCACCATCTGAGAACAGGATAGGAAGTGAATGCTTAAGAGTCCACCTGATGTAAATGTGGCTGTAGGAAGAAATGGCACAAAGAGCCATTCTCTGTCTGCTCTGCCAGGGGTGGAGTGAAAATAAAGGAGGATTTTCACAGCAGCAGGAGAGGGGAAGATGTGGATCAGAGATGGTGTGAAGTCACAACAGAGAAAATTACCATCCCTGCTTTCCTCAACTAGAACTTGAGTTTTAGCCTCACTGGTGCCTCAGCTCTCAACACAGAATCACAAAGGTTCCTGTCCTAGTTCCACAGTTTAAAATTATAATGGGTAATTCCTTCTTTCTGCCCCTCAACCATTCTACCACTATTTTAAAACAAATTTTAAAAGGCTTTCAATAGCATGCAAACACAGGCATATCTGAGAGGTGTAAAGATAATTTTAAAAAATAAAAGAACAATGATTTAAGAACATATGTGATGACAAAGCAGCAAAAAACTCAAGAGAGCTGGTGAGCAACTGCAGAAGTACATTACCTTTTACAGTCTTCCTTTTTGTAGTGGCTTTAAGATAGAAATTCTCCCTTGGTTCGATAATAACTCTGTCAGAGAAACAAAGAAACATAACAAAAAAGACATTTTAATTCCATCTAGGAGAAGTAGAAAGAGAGGATTATTTTTAAATAATTGATAATATTTACATGAAACAGTGGAAATCTATTAGCTGTATCTCCCTTTGGTTCCCCATCCCTTCCTGAGTCATGCTTGTGTGTATAAAGAAGTGTCACTTCCAACAACTATCCCATCACCTGAAACCCCAAGAAAATCCCAAAAACTGAAGTACAGAGAGTAACCATCATAGGAAGAGCCCACTGGGTTTGGCTGTTTTTTCAAATCCTCTTGATTTCTGTCCCAGTGCCAGCCATATGTGCATACAGCAAGCATTACCAAAGGTAGAATTTAATCCAATGTACATTTAATTCCCAAAAAATGAAAAGAAAAAAAAAAAATAAAAAGAAGAAAAATCCAAAAAGGTTTCCTTCAAAATATACACAATAGCATTTCCAGTCATCCAGGTCTAAATACCATCTAGTGACTCTAAAAATGTCAACTGTGGCTGCATAAGTACATCTCATCCCATTTGACATTTTTTCTTTGAGCAGCAAGAAAGAAGTGAAATTAGGGCAGGGAAACATTCACCTTTGAAATTCACCTGAAAGAACTCAACAGTTTTCAATATCTCATTTTTTGTTTGAGCCTCTGGTAGTAGTTCTATTACAGCATTTCTTTTCTTAAAAATTTCTCATGCAGGTAACAAGTAGAATTCTTTGTCTCAGATTCCCAGTCTCCTCCTCTCTTTCTGACACCAAGAACAGTTTGAATAGATGGATCCTGCAGACCTTGCTTAGTGCTAGCCAGGCTGGTGTGTGCCCATAAACCAGACACCACTGCACTTCCACCTCCAGCCTCACCAAGGCTTCATCATTAGACCCTTCCCTGCTACTCTAGAAGGTACAGAAAAGCCAAATAAATAGTCACTGGTCAGTAAGGAAAAACACTTCATCCCTGCAGACTCCCTGTAACAGGTGCTAGAACAAAATTACACTTCTCCGATGGACAATGAAGGATTCTTTAAAAGTCTGATTTCTTTTAGCTTTTGTAATATAGCAAGAATATTACTACCTCCTCTAAATAGGCTAATTTTATGTATTTTATTAATATACTCTCCATTTGCAAGCCAGAAATAAGTAATGATTTCTGTTTAGTATCACCTGAAGCACAAAAGGACCTACTGAAAACATATTTTGCTTGATTTTTCTTTGCTCCTTTTCTACCTGTATTTATTCTTGGTTGATTCAGAGTCAAGAAGACAATCAGCCTAAGGCATTTCTCCTGACTTGGAACACCCTGTGGTAAAATGCAGACCCACACTAGCCTTCATGTATGGATGTGAGCTATTTAACCTTTTTTTTTGTTGTTGTTTTGTTGTTGTTTTTTTAATTATATATCCTGGGAAGAAACTGCATTTGTCTACTTCTGGTGTTGGTTTATATTGGCTGATGCCAGCTGAGAGCTTGACCCCAAGATCCTGGGAAGCCTAGAGCCTGCTCATGGCTATATTGCAAAGGCCTTTTTTCAGCCCCTGGTTGCTGTCCATTTGTAACACCCACTATACTGCAGGGCATAGGGGAAAAGCCCACTGCCTTGGGCTATGGGACATTTAATAAACAGCCTGCACTTTATTGCAAAAATGCTGCTTCATTCCACTGATAAACTTGTATGGTTGGTTTTAATCAAGTATCTTACAGATCTCAGATAAGAAAGGTGGAGAAAAACCTGTAATGCCTTTTCAAATTGCTTGTTCTCTCTCACTTGTAACTAATTACCTCAGTTACACTCAGAGATTCTGAGCAGTTTTATGTTCGCTCACCAACAAACAACTGAAAAAAATGAAATTAGACAATTATTCTCTTGCCATAATAACTAATTAAGATAAATATTTTCACAATAAGGAACTTAACACAACATCAACATGCTGACACTGCAAAATGCATGGGAAAGTAAAGCATCTATCAGCAGTTTCTTGCCATTCAGCAAGTTCCACAATTGCATCCCAACCATCACTTCATTCTTTTCCTACTCCAGTGAACATAATTAGTAGTTAAAACTTCTTTCTGATGTGGTGAGAATGTGAGTAGCTTACTGGACTATGGGAAAGCTTAAGGACAAATGTTGATGCTGCACCATTGAAGCATATGCAGCAGTGACAGATCACTATTTTTAGACAAACGGCATGATGGAATGTACTGGAGCAATCTGTCCTACCACTTGTTTTTTCTAATGACTTATTTTGCATCATCTGCTAAGCCTGGACTGTGCTGGTAATTCCACTCCCCAAGCCTTCTTGGTCCCTTACTCAAAAAGCTTCTGAACGTGCACTTAGTTGTTGAAAATGGTAACCATAGTTGGTCGTGTGAGAAGCAGCCCTTGGATATGTAAAACATTAATAAATCTACTGAATTCGGTGGACTCACTTGGCCTTTGGTTCACACTGCTCTAGTTTGCTTATTAGTGAGGTGGAGATGGTGTTACACAAACCCACTGATGGAATGCAGTCTGTGGTACTGAGCAGATTCCTTGCCTGGGCATAGCAATGGGTGCAATTAAAGCTGCCAAGTGAGAAGCAAGTAGTAAAGTCCAAAATAAGCAGGAGATACAATAAAATAGTGTGGACAGACAATCAGACTACTTCTCAATTTAGCTGCAATGCTACTAATAAAGCACATATTGCAAAATCTTGCCAAGGGCATGAATGGAAAGCCTGAATCTTTGGCTCCTTCCTTCATTCAGATGAGCTTCTCTCTGGCATTTCTGGCACTAAAATAACTAATCAAGAATTTGGATGACATAATGTATTTGGTAACAGAAAGTTACCTGCACCTGTACTTACTGCACACTTACAACCCAAAATCAGCCTCAAGGAACTGATGTTTCTCTCACAGCAGTGTATGGCAGCCAGCACAACTGCAATTAGAAAGAGTTGCACTGAAGGTACCAGTGAAAAAGAACTTGCTTTTCCCAAGTTACATTTGACTGTCCATGTTTTGTCTGTATTGATTGCAAGAAGCCCATACACTCCAATTGTATTTTCCTTGGAAGAGGCTCTTTCATAGATAAATCACCAGAACTACAAGCAGAGCTGAATGGTATTATTTGAGCTGTATTTTTCTTCTGCTGTGATTTACTCTTCTTAACCAAGAGACAAGTTGGTGAGGAGAAGGAATTTTTTACCCTAAGTTCCTTCTTCCTTCACCTTATATCCTTATTTGCTGAACTGCCATTTTATTTCACAGAGATAGGTAGGATATTCTGACAACTTAGTTCTGCTTTTATATAAGATATCAGACGGCAGCCATGAGGTATCTACATTATACAACTCAGTATGTGGGTATATATTCTGTCAAAACTTGCATAAAAACATATGAAACAGGCATGGGAAGTGAGGTCTCTCTACTTAAAGGTGTGATACAAACACAGCTACCACAGAACACAACAGCAACAGTGTACACTCACATGGCTTTCTGTCAAAAGAGGTGCACTGCAAGCTGTTTGATATTCTAATATTTACATTCAATTATCTTTAGAAATGTATTTAAAACAGCATTATTTTTGTGTTACTTATGAGCTTTGAGTTCCCTTATAAACTCCTACTCATTCTTAATTATAATGTAAATCAGCATGTTAACATCAAGCAAACAGCCATTAGCTAAACCAGCTGATACAAACGGGGACAAAGTTGGGACAGAAGCAGTGGCAAAATGCCCGGGAAGTTACAAAACCCCTCTGAACAGCTCAGTCAACAGGGATCCAGACACAGACCTTTCCAAAGAGATGCTCTGGGTAACAGCAGCTATTGCCAATAGATTTTACAGAAGTATTACAAAAGCAGCAGAGAGCCCATGTGTCAGTGCACAGACATGTCAGAGATAAAAACCGCGTCGTCTTAAAATGTCAGGGCTGAAGATGTACAACAGCCTATAAAATGTTGTTCCAGCCATTACAAGGTAACAGTGATGTAAATCATGCATTAGGGAAACCAGGGCTGAACTACCCCTGGCAAAATAGACACCCCTATCTTCTCAGCTCTGTGTCTTGATAATTACATGGCATAATAAATTACCATTTATGAAATACACAACTCCAACATATAGTGATGTACCTCAATGTGCTCTGACAGAGGCAAGTAAAATTAAAGCTAATCGTTCTACTGAAGGAAATGTCACAGACTTTTGTGCATTTGGTAAATTAATATTTATAAGAGCTCAGACAGTTTAGTGTTTTAATATACGACTAGGATTTTCTCTGAAACATCAAACAGAGAAATTGCATTAAAACTGCAGTTTCTTGATTGCCACAAACCTAAATGACAGTATTTCCAAGATTTGTTTTCCATCCTGTCACACCGATTAGCAACTGTACACAACTGAGAGATTTGCAAAATCCACCAAGCACCCATAAATTGTACGTTCCTAACTCTTTAAAGTTAATACATAATAATCTTCCTATCAAGAGCCTGCTGACAGCTGCTACTACTATTTTCCTAATATTGCTTGTTACAAACATAGATATACAGAAATGGAAGACCAAACAGGAATACACAGAATCTAATACCACACAGGTGCACATACATGTTACATGTAAATGCCCTAAGTTAGACTTTGCCAACAACGTTTCAAGAATTTATTCAACAATAAATTGTAGTGAACATCTTTTTTAAAAAATGTAATTCAAAATTTTACGGCCTAATATGCATAAGAATTCATCACATCCAATTAAATTCATACACAGAACTTGATCAACTTCTATGCAAATTTCAGAAAGGATTTTTTTTTTAAATATGGTAATATGGAGTTTCATTGAATTTAGCTGATGCGTTACCTAATTTTGTTTTCCAGTAGACTAAGGATATATGAACTGAGCGTGATAGCTTTATATGGGGTAACCAAAGTCACCTTACAAGCATTACAGAAAAAGGATAAATTTATTCATTTTAAATGGGAGGCCAAGGTTATCTTTCAAATACTTATAAGGAAATTTAATTTTGGAAAAAAAAGAAAAAAAAGACTTAAATCCTGGTTTCAGTGATAATACAACATTAGTGTCAGTAAACTCACAATTCTGGTTATACTCTCCAGTGGAGAAAGCCCTCTTATAAAGCAAGCCAGCCGCAGTTCTGTTACCACTTCATGACTGTTCAGCCTGGATAGAAATTGCACAGTTAGGCTGCAACTGCTGCTTTAAACCCCCAAGACACTGAAGTCACAGAATGAACACCAAGGGCCTCCTAATAGGCACCTGCTTCTCATTCCTTGGAGTTGCGTGTGTGTGTGTGTGTGTGTGTGTGCACAACGACCCCCAAATCCACCCTTCCCCAGCACTTCACAGTCCTGCAGGGCCACTGCAGGATCCAGAGGCTGAGCTGCCAGGTTGGCACAGCCCAGCCAGGGACAGAGGCTCCTGCCCACAAGTCCCTTACTGTGTGAGCCAGGCCTGCCAGAGCGCCAGGCAAACCCCAGCCGTGACAGACAGCATGAGCAGAACAGCAAGTGCTGCTGACAGAGTTACATGGAAGATAAAGCTTTAGGTTCATGACTGTACATAACAGAGTATTTTTTTAATCTAGGTTGAATCACCCACCACATACAAATTTCAGTAGGTAACAACTCCCAAAGCAACATCTTTACTTTGGAAAGACTGACAGTGAAAAATCATTCCTCTTTCAAATGATTTGCTGAAAAATGTTGCACTTAATACAGATTTTGACACAGTAAACCAGTAAGATTAATTTACTATTATGTAAGATCTAATTATAGGTTTAATTTCTTTTCTTGCAGCTTATACTCCTTCCCCCATCATTAAATTTTACACCAGCTTGTTGAACTCCAAACATGAGCTTAGCCTTAAACTAATAAACCTGAATTTGTCTAAGAATTACTTTAAATTTGAAAAATGTGCTTTGTAGAAGAGCTGTTTTCTAAACAAACAGTAGTTCCTAGATACTGATTTTAGTAACTGTTAATTAATAACTATATTATACAGTGAATTTACAGGATGAAATTTAATTCTAACATTTTAAAGTGATATAAATAGCACTGAAGTGTTTGTAAAAATGTGAATGTTCAGTGTAACCATCCCTGACAATAAAAATTATGAAAAGCCAAATGGTCTTTCCTTACTGAAGACTTCAACATTACACAGCTTCCTAACCACTCAAGAACTGCAATTAACAGTCTGGAGAGTGAGAACTGGCTTCCAAGCTTGGTTTCCTATTTCAAGGCTATTGTCCCTGTGCAAGGAACTAGCAGGCTCCATGTAAACAGAGTAGAAGGACAGAAGACACCAAAGGAGACCAGGAGAGGAAATAAGAAAGGATGAATCTCCTAGTAAGTCAAAGAGGAAAGAAGGCAAGTGTTTGATGTGTGGGTGAACAGCCAGAGTTCAGCACTGAGTGCACACCACCAAACAGTGCCAACTCCAGCTCTGCATTTAGCCAAGTATTGTACTTCAATTTCTTGAGGCAACCTATTCAATTCACTGTCATATTTAATTGAAATAGCAGATTAAAAGAACTGAGAAATTAAGGTCTCCCATTTGACCTCTATTTGAAAACGTTTTGATGAAGAGGAGAAAGTTCTTGCCTAAAAGAAGAGGGATGTTTAATACATGTGTGTCATGGCTACTCTACTGGGTTTTAAAGTCATCTAATGTAAAGTTGAACTACAAAGTTAAGAGTGTCTTTAAATAATGCCTTCAGCAGAAATTTCCTAAAAGCAAACTGGAAATGTTAGAAGTATAAATAGAAAAAGAAAATAACTGTTGATAATTTTTATTAAAAAAAAAAGAAAATGGCTATTTACAATTAGTATCTTACTGCATTCATACAACATAGATTAGCTGCTATAAACCAGCACGATGCTGTAACAGTTGCACTGTGGTTACAATAACCAGAAGCACTGGGCAGTCAATATTGTCAGATGTTTCTGTGCTGATCTGACATCATTCTAGCATGTTAATTACACTGTGCTGACTGCCAATGCCTAACATCTACTGCCTTGGCAATTCAGTTGGCAAGATCCCAAGTGTGAACAAAAGGCAGCTACCAGATATTTTGTTAAGCTAGGAAATTTCTTACCAAAAATATGTACTTGAAAAATGTCCAATTCTTTCTGAGCACACTCTCTGTGCCCACACAGAAGATAACCAGCCTGAAAGAAAGCTTAACAACTATCATTTTGTGAGTAAAATAACAGGATACTTAAATCTTAAATCCAGGTTATAAATCTACATCTGTAACAGTCTTAATAGTTTATGCTGATAACTAGAATATTGAAGGCAGTCACTATTACAATGGTGCTTAAAACCCCTTCCACTGGGACTCAGCCTGGATAAGGCTCCAGGGAGATCTCAGAAGTGGCCTTCCAGCACCTGAAGTGGGCCTACAAGAACGCTAGGGAGGGACTCTTTCCAAGGGCATATAGTGATAGGATGAGAGGTAATAGCTTTAAACTAGAGAAGGGGAGATTTAGACAGGACATGAGGAAGAAATTCTTTAAGGGTTCTTACAGACATTTTACCATAGATAAAACAGATTACCATTACCTGCAAAGAAAACTTAAAGAAAGAAATGTAAAATACAGGCAAGATTGGCAAAATCACATATAGAATGGCAGTCTACTGAAGGTCAGTGCCATGAGCAAGAAGGCAATCTCCTGAATCTCAAAAGTGGTGATGCCTTCCTCTCATCCTTAGAATGAGAACGCTAGACATTTGGCAACCAGTAGAGTGGTTAATCTAGTTCAGTGACAGCTTGACCTGTGGAGTCCCCAACACAGCATTTTGTTACTAGTGGAGACAGAAACAGAAGACCCAAGATGTCTTTAAAAGGCAGAATTACCCAGCTAACTACAGCAGTGGTAGTATGGAAGAATATAGCACATCCTAGAAAGCCTAGTGATGAAACATGCTGACACCAAATCAGTTTGTGAGGGGGAAGAACACAGACACACTGGCAAGGAAATGCACTCAAGAGACCCACATTTCCCCTGCAAACAGAAGCAGCAGTGCCAAGTGTGAACTGGCAATGGGAGTGTGTGCCAAAGTGCACATGGAGCTAAAACCAGAGAACTGTCAGTGTGTCTGTCAGTAGTGCCTGAATCATTGTATCCTTCACAGTCTATTTCATGTGGCTGCTGTGATAACTTGCCTACCTAAATATTAGAAGGTATGAAGTAGCAAGGAACTCATTAATATTACTAATATGTATGATACCTGATTTAGTGACTGAAGAGAGATTTCTTTGTGGCTAGGCAGAGGAAAAACAAGCAGAAAAAAATATATACATAAGCAGGGAAACAAGGAAAATAAGGTTAACAGAGAAGAAAGCACAGACTGAGTCTGCCCTACAGAGCTACCACTTGGTCAGGAAAAGGAATAAGAAACAAAAGAGAAGCAGGTAAAACTATTCACATACATTTGCACCATGGTATAGATCTGCTATGTATGCTGATGGTAGGATTAATACACATTCCTGGTAAGATCAGTAAATCTGGAACCACATTGCTTTTAAAATGTATGTATTTATCAGTATACATTTGATATACCTGTTGAATCTCTTTCTCACTACCACATAACCTTTCTGTTTTTGCTCCCAAAACAAAGAGAAACGAGAACAAAAGAGGTCAATGCATAGCAGTGGACAGTGTGGGTACACCATGCTGCAATCTTGACCTGTATGGTCTCAGGTGTAATTGTGGTGTCGTGCCTTACAGAACCTTATTGTCACAGCACAGTGCTCATTCCAATTCAAGCTCCCAGCAATGGAGCAGGCAGAACAGGGAGCAAGATGACATGGGAAATCATAAAGCAGTAAAAAAGCTGGCAGATCTAATTTTAGTTCTGCCAGCCTGAACAGTGTCCTCCTAACAAGCACCAAGTGTGATAAAACCGATGAACAGGCCCAACCGTCAAAACCACGGCAGCTACAGCTCTGTCACACAACTCTTATTTGCATCTTCAATATTTATAATCTTCAGATTTAAGAGACAGAATATGGCTGCACATCTGTTCTTTTAATCTGAGCTCATGTCTTTTAATGTAGGCGGCTAAGCGACTGCGAATACGAGTCAGGACACTTCTGTGGGACTCTGTGGCAACCTCCAGTCTGACTCCATTAGAGTCACACTCCACGGCAGACCAGGAATGTTCAGATGCAAGTTTTCTCCTCTCTCATTATATTATTCCTCCTGAATGATTCAGTCATGTCTCTGGTTTCTGTGGCATCAAAAATGCAGCAAAGGACTGATGAGGCCAAAAATACTGGTCTCAAACAACCTCAGCGTGACTAGTTATTTATTAGAAAAAGAAAAAATATTTCATGCAAGTATGTTGGAAACCAGCAAGGTATTTTGATTTCCAGTCACAACAGTGTCACAGGTTGTAGGTGCTCTTCAGGCATCAAATGAAATGGATCCTATGAATACAGTAGCCAATATAATGACACCACATCAGTCTTGTAAAATTGTACAAAAATATGTGTTTGTGACTTGCTATAATAATTGTAATGAACAAACAAATTATATTTTAAGTGATGTAAAAAAAAATTGTAATCACCCTACAAATGGCTGTAAAAACAATTGCAAAGCTTGTATATATTAAGCTACTCAGATAATACTAATACATCTCCATAATAAAATAAAGTAAGCTCCTGTACCTGCTGGGCCTCATCTAAGTTTTACATTTTTGGTGCCTTAAAAAGGAAAATGGACTTTTCTGTGTCCAGAGGCCACCCAGACACTAAAATAAAGCATAGAAGCAAATATACTCTCTACTGAAACCCTGCTATTAACTTACTTTGATTAATAGCACCAGAGTTTTAGTAACATAAAGTGAATTTCAGGTTATTAAATAAAATCTAATCCCAAGCTATAGCATGTATTTTATCAGAGGTGGTATATGCATAACCTTATTATTAAAAAACCTAATAGTCTTTCCAACTGTTAACCATACACAGCTCTATCCGAAGGCAATAGGAAATTACATTGTCCAAGAACTACATCATTTCACTCTAGATGTTAATTAAAATAAATCACTAAAGCCACAGAGGTTCAAATCAATAAAAGAATAAAGGCCCACATTTAGGTGGGATCAAAATCCAAGGCTAAGGCCACACTAAATCTTAATATTACCCTGCTGTGATCCAGGGTGGTGAGACCTACAAATTATAATACCTTTGCTGGTGAAAGTCACAATCCAACATTCTTTTTGTGAAAAATTCTGTAAGAATATGGCTGAGCTCTCATTAGGTCTGGGCAAGTTACAGTTTTTAAGGGCAGATTTTAACTGTATGTGTGTCAATCAGAAACCCATCCAATTGTCATGGAAACATAGAGTCATTCCAGTGAAGAGTCAAATGATTAACTTGGCTGCTGGAACAAAAGTTTTATTGCTGCAATTTACTGAAACTGTCTAGTTTGCATCTATTAAACAGAATGGAATCCCAGCGATGGCCCTGCTGCTGGACACGGCTCTGCCAGGACTTTAATGGATTCAGTCCTTAGCTTCTTCAGAGAAAACATGCATTATTCTGATAGTATTTCAGCTAGCAGGGTGTCACAGGGTATACCTCAATGCTGGAAGACTCCCATGTTTTTGTCCACCTTCAAACATGACTAATTAGGTTAATTGGGTCAATTGATAATTTAAGGCATAAGTAAGGCATATCATGGTTAATATACTGCTTTGTCAAGTAGGTAATGGGATCCTTATAATAGGAATTAGTGTGATATCCCTGTATCTTTGACAGGTCATTTTCAAAGCACTCACAAGAGTTAGGTCAGAATTGCTTTTTCAAATCCAGAAACACACTTGGCTACCATTCCACAGAAACCTGCCTAGTGATCTGTAATTACAGCTATCCTCACAACAGGATGCCTGCTGCCTCAGGCAGCTCCAACGCCATTCACACTGTTTTGCAGACTGGAAAACGAAACAAAGAGAAATTCAGACCCAACTTCACCAAGTTCTTTAAGTACCCAAATCCTCACTGATTATTGAGGAGTTAGGACTAATTCACCTAAAGCATAAGAGAAAACCAAGTAAGGTAGAAAACTTAGAGAAAGCCTATAAGCTTCTTTATAAGTCTTCACAGATTTTCCTATTTTCTTCTTTTTTCTAGTCTTTCAGTCCTTAAATTACTGCCCTGAACTGCACCCATTCTTCCCCTTACAAACATGCACATAGGTGAGGTCTGCCATTTTGCCATCCATGCTTTATGTTATCAGATGTTTCATTACTAGTGTGAATAAATTACAGGAGCACATACTGTTTAGATACCTATGGGCACATACTAGTCAGGAAGTGAAATTAAAAGAGCAACATTCCTTCTTTATAGACATTCAGCATACAGCACACAGCAAAAAGGAGTCATGCTCCTGGCTGTACGTGGGTTGCAGAGTATGTGTCTGTCTGCTGCAACACCACAGGAACCTTCAAATCCTAAACCCATGTTTTTAGCTCCTGATAAAGAGATCTGTGAAAGCAGTGGGCTGCTATCAAAAACCCACCCTCTTAATAGGCTACAGCTACTGACACTTTTCAAAGTAATACAAAGCAAAAATGTCAGAAGAATGCTTGGTCCTTAATAACTCTAATGACATAATCATGCAAAAAATATTTTGACTGACTGGCTATAGCTGTTTCAGGAGCTTTCTGCTCCTGAAATGAGTATATATAATTCAAGATATTAATTTTTATGCATATGTAATCTGGATAAAAGGGAGAAACCACAAACACAGAATTCCAGCATTTCTTTTCTTACATGATCATTTCTCAGCTGCACCTCAGTCCTCGTGAAAGACTAAGAGGAATGTGAAGAATGTGCAATAACTTTTACCCACACATGTCAAAAGGGTGGCACCCACCCCTCTCTCAAAATGTTAAGAAAATTGTATGATAGAGAAGACTGTATACAGTGGTAAAGAGCATTTCCAGATTCCAGCCTCATTGAACTGAAAGCATGAAATGTATTAACCCCTTTTAACCCCTTTCTGAAATCTATCAGTGGGTTACGCCAGAAGGAAAAAGAGTGAGCAAAGTGATCTGACATCTTGTTACATTCCAAACTGACAATTTGGAAAGATAATTAATTCACTGAATTCTTTGTCACAGTCCTCTTCACAACCTGCATAGGCTGCTGTCAGCAAAGTCAACTCTGAAGTTTCAAATCCCTATGAAAACTTGAAATACTATCTGATGTTAAAGAAACAAGTGTGCTGAATATAGAAAAAGCAGAAAAAATAAGTAATTCCAGTCATAAGTAAGAATTTAATGAAACACCACCATTAACCTCATAATGCAAATATTTTACACTCCTAGAGTTTTTTCAACTTGAGACTTCAACTCATTTTTCAAGGGAGGCGAAGTTATCACCAGTAAGATACACCATCATGTATCTAAGGTAAACTGCACAGCAAAACCCGGGATTAAATGATTTTTTACTTTCATATCCATATTCTTATTCTTTGATCATCATGCTGACTCCTAAGAATAGGGTAGCTCCAAAGAGAAGCAAATAAATTCCATTAACATTCAAACCTGTAGATAACAGTACATATTTCCACATGCATTTGTGGCTTCATACACACACAAACCGGTGCCTTCAAACACCTTTTGAAGTTCAGAGCCTCTGTGGAAATTTAGTAACTACAGTCCTCATTAACTGCAAGTTTCAATGCATGGAAGTGCCAAGAGATTGAAGCAGGACCCAGGCCCAGCTGCATGCACTGGCTCAACAATGAAACTGGATTTAAACTTCTGGTTTAGCTTAACTACTGTTCATATGCAGGTTTATACACATAAATGAATATGTAGCAGCACTCCTAAAATCTTACCTAATTTTAGAAAATAAGTATATTTCATACAGGTTCCATGTGTCTTTAAACTCAGCTATTTCATTTCAATGTATATGATGTTGGGGTTTTTTAATTTATACACTAACTCCAATGATTTTTCATATCACAGAAAAACCCCCACATCAGCTCATTTGCTGTAAAATTAGGCAATCTTAATTGGCTATAAAATAATTATACTGCAAAAACTATCCAGGCTCCATCTGGAAAACTGGGACTAGGAGAAAAGGCTGAAGATTTTGTTTATTGGAGCGATGTAATGCAGCAGCATGTAACTAGATCAATATCCAGTGCAGAAACATGGATTGGGTTGTGGGAGTTTGTTTTAGGACATAACAGTTTCATCCTGTCTGGAAAACACACTGAAGCAGTGAAGAAATGAAGGTATGAAGAACAGTCTGGTGTGGTGCTCTTCACAACTAAATCAGCCACAGTATTTCCCCTCTGGTGAGGTACCACCAGTACTTCATGCTACAAAACTATTTTGCAATAAAAGTGACCGATTTCGTCCAATGTACAGATAAAGATTTGTTGGGAACAACAGCAGTGATAAACAGCTGCCTACATACAGGTGGGATCAGACACAGTCACTCAGTTCTAGAAATGGAATCTTGGAAGTAAAATAGAGAGCAACCAAAAAAGTCAAGCTCTATCTACAACTGTGAGACTTTGCAAAATATGGAAATAACTGCACTTATTTTAGGGGGTAGAGGGACACTCTTTCATGATTTAGAGAAAAGTATCCCCAAGTGAGTATCTAATCATTTTGTTTCCTTTTCATTAAGGAGGACATGGGTAAATCAACTGAGGTAAACAGGATACAGTTCATCTGGAATCATATCTTGTAATATAAGTTCCCCAGTCATAACCTTGAAATTTCATTTCCCTGACATAGGCTTACCAAGTTTTTACATGTATTGTAAAATTCTGTAACCTTCACATTATTCCTTCTCTGTATAAAACTGCTCTTCTGAGTCCAACTGAGAAAGAAATCAGATCATTAAAAAGATCCTCTTTATCCAGAAAAACATGAACAAAGGTAAAAATGTCATTCCAGGTGCCATGGCTTTTCTTTCAGTTTATTATACCAATTTACCCAGATTCACTCACCATAAGCAGCTATTGGACTTGAATTTTTCCACTCTACATGAACACACAGACTGCCTAGGACAACAGGTACTATTGAAGAATCGTATTACACAGGGAACTATTCCCCTTTGTACTTGAGATTTATAAAGAAACATATAGACTGGGTCAAAAATTACCCTGAAGAACAAAACTATGTCAGTTAACATATTTTATTAAATAGTGTGAAAATAGTGGATGCAGAATCACACCCTGTACTCACACCATGAGACCTACTGGAGCTGGGATGTTATCCACATGAGTGCTACTTGCCCTGAAGCCACAGTTTGGGGGGTGTGAAATTTCATGCTACAATATCTAAAAATACGTAGAAGCTGGAACAAGTTCAACATCACTGCAAGTCTACTGCAGTGTAAGAATGGCCTTACATATTTCAGCTATTCCAGTACTCTGGCCTGAGTGGCCAAGAGCTGATGCCAAGGAAAAGTACAAAGAGAGACAAACTCACAGTAGCCTTTCTCATGATAACATTACACACAGAAGGAATGTTGGCTGCCCCTCTGGCTAATGAATCTATATGTTCTACAGCAGAACCATGGATAGTACAGCCTAAATACTACACAACTCCTTGCAAACTGGTGCAAGACAGTGGTTTGCCATTAGATCTCTGCACATGGAATCTCTCAGTCCAGGGATCTACTTTGCAAGGCAAGGAGTGACACAACCCACAAAGGACTGCACATTATCAGTCTGAGGACTAGTTCAATCTGAACACTTGAGCATGGAAGGCAAGAGTTTTCTGCGTATTTCTTCTACTGCATTGTACTCATGGAGAAACTGGCAAAACAACTCCAGATTTATCTTTCCTCCCTTCCACCACAACAATGCTGAGCCCAGGGCCCCCTCTTCCTTTTTCTTCTTAATCTTCTCAATATTAAGTCATAAGCTTCCTTGACAACCTGAGAAGCACAGAGTTGTTGAAGAGAAACTTGAGGCACATTTTGGAGTATACTGTATTTTTAGTAAGCTAAACAAGCCATATGGTCCTACATTTTAATGTCATGTAATCTAAAACTAGTTTTTATTTTATTTTTTACAAGCTAAGACATTACTACTCTTTACAGTACTTTGCACTTCAGATGAGTCTTCTAAAGCTGTCTGTTTTGCCTGCAACCAACTTCTGATAATTTATTCTGGATGTTCTCCAGGACAAGAAAGAAATTGCTGCACTGCAATCTGAGACATCACCTGGGACTTTCAGAAGGCAATAGAAACAAAGTTCCTGCTGCACACTTCACCGTGGCTGAAAGTGATCTAAGGCGCTCCCCCTTAATATGTCTCTATAATGAATTGAGTCCTTCTGCTTCTGTAAATGCAGAACTAAGTTGAATGAAGCTGATACAGACAACATAAGTTTGGCTGTCAGCTCATACTCTTCAAGGTAGCTTGAAAATATTAAACAGTCAGTTATAGCACTGTCTTAAAAAATGCAGCACTGGTCCTGAATGTTTGGAAAACCATAACCTTCTGTTCCCTTCTTTTCATTTAAAACTTTGCTTGCTAGTAATATATTCTAACTCTCTAAAAACTGGGATAATCCAGAAATTTTATGCAACAGTCCTTGCAAAATCTTGTTTGATAGACAGTACTTTGAAGAAACAGAAAACCCCAAATACTATTTAACCACTAGAATTGTCTAGTGGTGAATAAGCTCTTGCTACAGAAACAAGCAGCAAATGCCTAAAGCAGAATTTCACTTGTTTGGATTGTTTACTAGGGAGATTTAATGGTCAGACCAGCAGGTTATTTTGCTGATCTCACTGCCTGTCTGGATCCGCTCCCAGATGAATCAATGATATTTAAATCTTGTTACCTGCCTCTGTGGCTTCAAAACATCTGACTGTGCAAATTATTATTTTATCCCTTTTCATTTGGTAGGCTAGCTGTGTTATGTGCAATATTGTCATAAAGAGATATTATCTCCTCTTTCAGCAATTCAATACATCTTATAATTAAGAATTATTAATATCCCTGTACCTGTCAAGCCATTAACCTAACACAACACAAACGAAATTACATCTGCCAGGAACCCTGTTAAAATAGACTAGAATCAAGATTAAAAACCCTTGCAAGCTCATTTGAAGGCTTCTCTTTTATGGTGGTCACTTAACATTTTTTGGGCAAATTACCATGAGGAATGTCAGCCCATTAGAGCAAGCAGCCTGTCTTAGGAACTGGAAGTGTCAAGCCTTTCTTTGGGCTATGCCTGAAACTGCTCCAGCTCTGGAGTTCCCCAGTGGTGTATGGCAGCAGGAGGACAGCAGTGGGAGAGGTTGCAAGCTCTGGGTAACACATGCCCTCTCCTGGCAGATCCAAGCAGTGTTCTAGGGTGGCAGGTGCCTGCCTGGAGGAAGAGACTAGTCCCTCTGCTAGTAGTATTACTAGAAAATGAACACTAAAAATCCTCAAGCAAACATTAATGTATGATGAACTGTTCTTACTGACGTAAAAAATACCCTGAATACATGTACTGCAAATAACCTGGCATTTTTCAAATAGGTCTGGCCTAGAGCACACATGGGAAAATGATAGGACATCAGGGACATCAGTCTTAGTGATCAAAATGTCCATTAGAGGACCAAGACAGAGGAAAAAACAACGTTGTCTTGGTTTTCATATTTTTAGCTAATGATGGGCTCCATAAAATTCATATCCCCACCCTGCTGAAGCAGCAAAGTAAGATTTTTCTATTATTTAATTCAGTATTCATTTAGCATGAACTACATGGAGACAACCCTTCAGTTGGGCTCTCTCACTATAAAATTCTGCCACTCATGAGCAGACAGAAAGCAAAAGCAGGTTAGGACGGGAGCGATGCTGTTTAATATTAAACAGCATAGGTTTAATCAATTAATGCCTTGAAGTAGGTTCCACTGAGCAGCTCAGTAAATCTCAGTAGAGCTGCTTTGCAACTACCCTCTGAGAAATGGACTTAGAGTGTCAGCAGAACTTTTATTGTGCTTTTTAACCTTATAATTACAGCAGCTTTAGAGTAATTGCCTCAAACTATTTTATGGGACTTTTTATTTATACAATTTAATAATTGTCAGTCGTTTTCATGCTATTTCCACTTCCTTCAGTATTGAGTCAAACAATTTTTTCCAAAAGAATGTTTACAGAAATGCTAACCTGGAGTAAATATTAAAAATATATTTGGAAAAGCAAGTTTGGACTCATTAACAAATTACATATGGTGCATGAAGCTTACGACTAACATATTATGAAAAATCAGACCATCTTGACTTCTGAATATTAAAAGTAACTTGTGATTATGGAATAGAAATAGACAGATGCTAAAAGAGAAACTGATACAGGTAAATAAGAGCTATTTGTGGTCATATTTTCCAAGTCATGTCCCACCACTGCCTACAAATACCTAAGGCAGAGAGATCATACTGGCTTGTGAAATATTGGGCTCAGAAACAATAATATAAAGACACATCTTAGAAGAAATAAAGGAATGAAAGTCCTCAGACAAAGGACAGATGCATTTCTGTCTCCTTCTGATCATACTGCTGCATAAAATGCTTTTCAGTGCCAAACATGGTGTGATTCCCCTCTAATCTGATAATGAAATCTTAATACCCAGAACTGACACCTTTGCTATAGTCAGGCAGTAAGACATGGGCAGAACAACCCGTGTCTGGACTAATGAGGAAGGAGTGGCTTTGAAGTGTCTAGGATTTCTCTGAAGATTAAAGCAGAGACTTTAGCAAAAAGATCCAAAGCAAGATTTTTCAAGATCTCTACAAGTGGAAGTAAAAGGGAAATGGACAAAATATGAAACATATGTGTTTTTTCCAGTGTAACAGGAAAAAAAAAATCAATCTATTTCTGTATTTGTTGAACCTCATATTTGTTGAATATTTTAAGAGTGTTTTCTTCCATCAGGTACAGGAACAGCCATGACTTCTACCTATCACGTTCCTTAACAGATGTTAGACAATTTCAATCGTCCTATAGTCCTTCTTATTCCCCCTCTCCTGCATCCTTTCTGCCTCTTCCCAAGGACATGGTCTGTGTTTGCACCTTTCCCCATATGGAATTACAGCAAGCAAACATAAAGGGGAAATGAATCCACTCCTTCAGAGGGACACACTGCTCCAGGATCAGTTTCTGACAGATGCTGGAACACTGTCCACTCAACACACAGGAAGCATCTCTGTGAATACACAATAATGCTTCATTACATTTGAAGAGTCAGGGCTTGTTCTATGTCCCTTTTTTCCTCCTTGTGCTTTCCATAGAGCACCGGAACTAACTCAGTCACATTTTGGTTAGAAGAGATTTCTTGTTCCAGACTGTTTTCAGGTTCTGTACCACCCAACATTTCACCATATCACTGGAGGATTACAACCCTTTCCCCAGCTTAACGTCCCTAAGGAAAAGTTAAAATGACAAAATGTTTTCTTGCCTCATCTGTTCCCCCCAGTGCAGAGCCCTACAGCTAAAATGCTTGTCAGAGCCAAAAGCCTGGGCATGACTGAACTTCAAGCATCAATTGTTTTGATTTATAAACCCAGGAGACCAAGTCAATCACTAAAAGACTAAAATAAAATTAATTTGCCATTCAGAGCTGTCTATAAGACATGCCTAGTCTGAAAAAAAAAAAATCAGTACAAAGTAGATTGCATAATTGCTTGCATTGGACAAAAAGGCTTAAAATTCCAGCTTGTACTGGTCATATATCCAGAACATCCCAACTCCATCCAGGTATTAAATCTAGGAATTTTTTCTCCCATGTTACACTATTGATACTACTGACTTAGATGAACACTGATACAGAGCATCTCAAGCTGTACCAGATTTATGATATCTCTAAGTGGACTGACTATCCCTGGCATCCGTTTGGGAGGCACAGCATAAGGCAAGTTCATCAGTTCAAGCCTCGCTTATAAATAGATGCTGCAGATGCATTTCAGAGTAGATATTGTAGACTTTCTATTTTCCATTTCAGAACTTTGCATCTTTAAGGTAATGCACATCCATAAATACAGAACATTAACATAACAGCGTAACAGATTCCGTCTGGTGTATTTTCAGCTACACAAGACGTTGCAGCTCTGTGACAGGTTGTTTGATTCAGCTGCAGGTTACACACGGTGCCTGCTGTTAATTCCTGTGATACCTTGGATGTTAAGTTCGTGTGGCATGTAGATCAAGAGGTAAACTTGCCACAACTGGCAGTCTTCCCATTAGTAAAGTCACTCTGGAAGGGGTGTCTATCATTCAGACCACAGGTATCCAGGTATCAACCACTCAGACAGGTCCCTACATCACAAACAGCAAGTCCACTTCCCAAAATTAAATGGTCTCATAAATTCCAGTCATTCAATATTGTAAATATATTTCTGTGGCTTAGATTGTGGCAACAAAGAATGAGGCAAGCAGGAAGAGAAGGCTAATAATAAAAGGTGAAGTTCCCTTTTATACTGAAATCTTTTTGTTATGAATAATGGACTCAGAAAGGAAGGACAACCATTGATGTATCAGTCACAGAATGAAAACATAATCATTTGCTGGGCTCATTTTAATCTGTCAATACTCAGAGATTTGAAAGCTTCTAATTTAGTTCTTCGCAAAGAAGTTCCCCACTGTTAACAACCTCACAATGAATTTTCAGCAGTTAACTTCAAATGAAAATCAGTACTGTAGCTTAACACTTCTGTATCAGGTAGTAAATCAAACACAAAGCTTGACATCTGGACAGAAAGCATCACCAGCTATTTACAGTTCAGATGACTTCTTTCTACAGATAATAAAATGAAGTACAGATCTTAAGCCAGCAACTGAAGTCTGATTCCAGAAATTTCTTAAATACTAGCTTATGCACTCAGTGGAGTTCTGCTCCACACAATGTCTACATCAATCTAAATCAAAGATCATGTTTATAGATATTATTTTAGGGGCCTTTTGCTTCTTAGTGGGTGTAATGAGAACAGTGGCCACAATGATATTTAAAAATAAAAATAAAGCTAGGTTTCTGCAGCAGTACAGAATGCGATCAATCTGCTAGCACCTTACACCTGATAAGTTCACTGTGTCCATAAAATGTATTACTATGTCTAGAAACATCCATATTCTTGGCTGCTTACTTTCCTATAAACCAGTAGAGCAGAATTGCTCTCCTGAGATTCATAAACACATTCTGATTTCAGCCAGAAAACCCCCATCTTTCTCCTTGCAACAGAAAGTTCTCTGACTTCAACCTGTTCTTTGCAACTCCAGTATAATCCCACGATTCATGGCTGTGTGGATGGTGCACTAAGTTTACATCACTTGACACACTAAAAACCCCCAAACCCACTACAAAGATTTTCTGAGAGCTATTTACAGCTTCTAAGACAAAAGAAATTGAGATACAGTTAT
>VYZU01089567.1:220932-232970 GCA_013401355.1 Ceyx cyanopectus
GAAAACATAATCATTTGCTGGGCTCATTTTAATCTGTCAATACTCAGAGATTTGAAAGCTTCTAATTTAGTTCTTCGCAAAGAAGTTCCCCACTGTTAACAACCTCACAATGAATTTTCAGCAGTTAACTTCAAATGAAAATCAGTACTGTAGCTTAACACTTCTGTATCAGGTAGTAAATCAAACACAAAGCTTGACATCTGGACAGAAAGCATCACCAGCTATTTACAGTTCAGATGACTTCTTTCTACAGATAATAAAATGAAGTACAGATCTTAAGCCAGCAACTGAAGTCTGATTCCAGAAATTTCTTAAATACTAGCTTATGCACTCAGTGGAGTTCTGCTCCACACAATGTCTACATCAATCTAAATCAAAGATCATGTTTATAGATATTATTTTAGGGGCCTTTTGCTTCTTAGTGGGTGTAATGAGAACAGTGGCCACAATGATATTTAAAAATAAAAATAAAGCTAGGTTTCTGCAGCAGTACAGAATGCGATCAATCTGCTAGCACCTTACACCTGATAAGTTCACTGTGTCCATAAAATGTATTACTATGTCTAGAAACATCCATATTCTTGGCTGCTTACTTTCCTATAAACCAGTAGAGCAGAATTGCTCTCCTGAGATTCATAAACAGATTCTGATTTCAGCCAGAAAACCCCCATCTTTCTCCTTGCAACAGAAAGTTCTCTGACTTCAACCTGTTCTTTGCAACTCCAGTATAATCCCACGATTCATGGCTGTGTGGATGGTGCACTAAGTTTACATCACTTGACACACTAAAAACCCCCAAACCCACTACAAAGATTTTCTGAGAGCTATTTACAGCTTCTAAGACAAAAGAAATTGAGATACAGTTATATTAAACAAGTGTGTCCTTTCTTTCTTATGGGTTCCACTCCATAGATTCCATGCTTATGTATAATGCCAGTTCCATTAAGCCCTGACTCCAAGTGAATAACTTCTACTAGCCAAAGAAATCAGCCCTGCCTATGGTCTGGGAGGTTTGCCAAAGAAAAACAAGGTCCATGGTAAAGGTCATATAAGGAATAAGGGATATTCTTTACACTGTGCTGACTACAGAGACTTATCTACTTCTTTCGGTAGGAAGTATGCAGGTAGGGGACAAGTAAGCATTAGTTCCAGCATCTTCCATTCCTGCTTTTCTAAGGATATTCAGGGAATCATCCTTTTGACCTGCTTTTCTTTTGTTTTTGATGTCATGTGCTGCAAACCCCAGCATTATGCTTACTAGGACAAATCTATTGTAGTGTGCTGGAAATCCTCTCTAATAGTGTGGGAGATGCTAGCAGTGAGGGCAGTAAGTCAGTTGGCTGCTGTTATCATCAATCAAGCATGAAGGCTCTGCTATTCTGCAGTCTGAATTCTTTATCTAACTGATTAGTCATACAGGCCAACTGTATTACAGTATTGCTTCCCAACTCCCACTACAGAACTCCTCCATTTGGTGTGTTAAAAACCTCAGCTGATGAGCTCAATGTTGCATGAAACATGCTTTGGAGAGGACAGCGAGGAAGCAAGGCAACAGAGGACAGAGGAGAAGAGATACAAACCCCTTATCCCCACTGATCTTCATGCAAAAAAGGCAGTGAAATCTTGCAAATCAATTCAAAAGCAAATAAAGCAACAACAAGCCACCAGGACAAACACCAGAAAGCTATTTTAAGGTTCAGAGTGAATTAAATATGCAAAGAAATTAAGCATAGCAAGGAAACAATCTCACTGCCAGAATTCACATTTCTTTTCCTATTTGTTAGACAACTGAGAAAGGCATTTCAGAAGCATAACTAAGTTGAATTTGCTTTTTGCTCTGCTGAGGGAGGTCTTCTATTTCAATAGTCCTCCTAGGAGAAAGGAACAGACCACTTAAAAAACATTCCTCTGTTATTCTCTCAATCACATTCTGTACTGTTTCCCATAGAGGCTTTATGTCAAAGGTGGCCTATTTTGACTTCTGAGAAAATTTACTACTCAGCTATTTCTCTCATCCAAGAAAAAGAAAAACACCTTGCTCAAGAATCTGATTTCTGGACTGTAATCTATTGCACTCTTGTCCCATGCACACATGCCTGCTTGCCAGGAAAGCATTAATTCAGGGACTTGACAAGAAGCTATCGTGTTTTGCCCAGAATCATCCTTCTTTCTACTTCCCTGACCTACACAAACCTATTTTATATGCTCATGCAGTTCCTACTGCATTTTTCTTTTTCCACTGCAAGTCACACTTGGTTACAAAAACCTTTGAACATAACAAAGTTCGAGCATTTCACAGCCAACAACTTAATCTAAAAGGATGAGCATTTACCATAATGATCTCCACATTGTGCACCAGACAGGCCCTACAATAAGATGCTTTACCCGTAAATGTCTACCTTTGGATAAATGTCTCTCATCTCAGACCCTTGCCAAGCAAATTTTTTTTATTTTTTTTTTATTTAGAATCTTGTATTAAAAGCAGAGCTTCCAAACCAAAGACATCTTTTTGTTTCCTTTTCTTCCAGCACCTGGCACCACTCTCCTTAGAGCATTCACATATCCTGGAAGTCCCAGACACTTCTCCATAAGCAGCTGTACCCTTAAGTGACTCTCCAAGAGATTTTCTCTCCAGTGCAACGTATAGCGAGACAGATATTACACATTACACCAAGGAGATCTTCTGCTGTTTAAAATACTCCATTCTCACCTTACCTGCTGGTTTCAATATTCAGAAGTTAAAGCACTGCTGAGCAGGCACCCAGTGGGATTTCAGAGCAGAATGTAAAGAGGAATTACTTAAAAGTCTGCAATGACAGAGTCGGGCAGTCAGAAAATGCTCCAGTTGCAAAGTCCCCTCCCACCAAATGCTGAGGTTATCAAAGAAACAATATAAAACAGAGATGGGCCTGCCCTTCCATCCTGGGCAGATAAATCACGTCAACAGAAATGACTGTAGCATGTGCCAGATAAATAAAACCAAATCCAAGTACAGGCACTATCAACAGGCAAGACATTTAAACAAGCTTGCTCTAGATGTGAATATTCTACAGTAGACTGCTCTGCTGTCTTCAACCACACGTTGATACAAAGACAACAGGCAAACAGAAATGGGAATACTGCACTTCTAATTTGCATCCACACAGACCTAGCCACAACCATCAGCAGCAGGATTTTTCTCTAGTGAGTTTCTTGGGAAAGGACTGACTTCATTTTCCTCATTTGTCCCATGCCAAGCACTGTACAGTCTTAGTCCCAGTTGAAGCCTCCAGGCACTGTCACAATGTAGTCACCAGACAAGCAGGTTGATGTAGTCAGTGCAAAATTCCTCAGTTTTCCTAGGCAGCTCAAATGACTTGAGGATAAAGCAGTACAACAGTGGTAAACATGACCTGATTGTACTTGGAAAACAAAGCTGCTTACTCCTCCTTTTTACTCCTTACTCCTCCATTCTTTCTCCTGCTTCAGTTACCGTACCTGAGGATATAGTTTACATTTATTCTTTGTTCCAAAAGTTACTTAGCTTACTCCCAGAATAGCATAAAATTAGAACTATGTACAGTGGGAGAGGGTTAAAATTACCCTCTTTTTTTTTTTTTTTTACCCTTGCTGAGTAAAAAGGCTGAAACATTTCTATTTCAGCCAGTAACTACAGGACAGGTGTCAGATGTAACCCCAAAAAGTTCCACTGGAGCTTTCTGCGTTTTAAATCCCTGATAAATTTATTCATATTTGATTCCACCCTCAGAAAGGCAGTCCTCTTATGTCTTTTATTGTTTATATTAGTCATGGAAATAAAGTGACATGAAACCACAATTACACTAAAGAAATCATCCCACATCTTTTTGGATTCTCTTTTCTGCCATTTCCATGGGAAGCTGCCTATGGAGCCTGGGAGATTGATTACCCAAGCAAGGGCTAAGTACTTATTCTTGACTCCAGTTATTTAGCTGTTCACATTCTCATCTTGGCATGCCAATTTAGAGGAAACAGATGCATTATCCATCAGTTACAGAATCTGAATGAGTGTATACAAGACTATCTATCTGACCTGTGCCTATAAACAACAAAGTGACAGTAATGGTAAGCAAAGATAATAATCTAAAAGTACCATTAGTTTCCTTTCCTCTGGTTGGAGAAGTCATGAACACCCCAGAAGAGATGGCTGTCTCTCTGCATGGAAGAGGTCAAGGGCAATCAAATGCCCTTCAGCACCTCAGGCACTATGAACACCGAGCAGATCATCTGAAAACTTAAATTGTGTTTAAGGTATCAGGTTGGCCATACACTACTAGAAGCAGGAACACATCCCATAAGAAGGAACACATCTTGCTTGGCAGTTCAGTGCAGACTACTTTTTCCAATTCAACACTGTTTCTAATCTGGTCTCCCTGCTGTGGCAGAAGAAGGTGACTGGTACTTTTGGTGACTAAAGGAATGAATTGGGTGACTGGGCAGCTGACAGAGAGAGTCACCTTTCACACCATCCTTCTGCAATACTCACTATTTGGAAATCAGTATTTTTCTGCACTACAAAATGGCTCAACTACATGAGATGCAGAGGCAAATATTCTATACATTTCAAAAGAATGCCAGATTTAACATAGCAACTGCAAAACAGCTTAGGGAAATTCTTACTGTGCATATCTTCCATCAAACACATTAATGATGTGATTAGAAATAAAAGAGATTACTTCAAATGTTGCAGTAGCTGCATCTGCAAATGCAGACAGGTGCTCTGAATAAAACCCAACTACAGTCATCTTCAGAACTGAAAATTTCATCTTGCTCCATGTATCCTGTGTGTATCAGCTATTAAATCATGCAGCACATGATCTCAATTATTTCCTTTAAATTGAGCTAATATCTCCATCCATCATTATTCAAATTATTTTTTTTTTTAGAGTGATTCTACTTCTCACACTGCTGCATGTTTGTTTTTTTTAAATGACCCTAAGACTTCAAAATTAAAAGTACAAAAATGCCCTACTCTAAATTTATAACACTTTTTAGCTATCATGTCATGAAAAACATACCAGTTTGCAATGATTTCACTTGCTATTTATCTTGTGTGTGTGATCTGAAACCTTTCTACTGGAAATTCTATTCCCAGAAGCCACAGCCCCTGCCTGGTCAATGGTAAGAATCACAATTTACTGTCACAGTAACTATCATACCAATTATTAGTGTTGTGTTTCAAGACTAAAAGTATTGAAGTTTGCACTGTTTGTTAGCCACGGTGAGTGCTCAGGATTTGAAAAGGTTTTTTCCTCATTGTTTAGCTCAGTTTATGGTTTATGACTGAGTCAAACTTAACAAAGCTTCAAACTACTCACCTATGCCCAGTCTTACAAGGATATCATAAAAGATTTAAAGGCACTGATTTGAGCAGGGATTGGACCAAATGAGCTACAGAATTCCCTTCCAACATAAATTATTCAGTGATTCTAAGACAAAAGACACTCTGGTTTCCAAAGCCTTCAAAAAGGATCCACACCTTTAGGCTTTATTCCTCTGAATTTTCAGGAGGTCAAATGCTGACAGAAATTGGGCATTAGCAATTCCTTTGAAGTCAATGGAAATTATGGCCCCTCACCTCTTCAGTGGGTTTTGGCTTAGAGATTATAGTGACTACAAGAAGACAACCTCTGGTGTAAAAATATTGGTGTAACAACTTTTACTCCATCCCCCCCATCCCAGCATATATTCCTGCAGACAGTCCCCATCACCAAGCAGACATGCTTTTTTTGATCTGCCTCAATAACAATGCTGCCCTTCACTACTGACCAGCAGCATCAGAGCAGAAACATGACAAGCAACTCTAAAAGGCTGACTAGCTCACCTCAACATCACTCCATGTTCCTATCCACCTACAAAGGCAAGAGTTACTTATCACAGGGTATCTCAAAGCTATGTATCTTTATGGAAAAGGGCTACTACACTCTACTAATTAGAGTTTCGTCAGGAGACTCTGAATGGTTTTATTCAGAACTAGCACAAGTACTGATCTAAATGCCCAAGACAGAAAGAAACTCCCCTACTTTTTAATAGACAACATTTGCTGTTGGGAAGCTTTATTTTAAAATCAGGCAAAATTGGATAAAAATTAGTTTCAGCATTGTTAATTCTGTGCCTGGGCTGAATAAAATCTGAGTTTATCATTCCAAATTAACCTACCTTACTGCAACAGCAGCATATGATAGTTAATACAACACATCAATCAGGAGGAGTCCTGCCTGATACCTTTTAACTGATATGCCAACATGTAATTAACTTAAATCTGTTTTCAAGTCTCAAAGCACAATATGTACTTCAAAGCATTTTTGCAATTACAGTGCACAAATAACACATTCTAGTTCCATTTCCACTGCCACCCTTTATCAGATTTCTATATGGAAATCCCATCTGGCATGAATAGTGCTCCACAATGGGCATGGCACAATGCCCTCATGGTTACTACTGCCTGTAGCTGCAAGGGATGGAGATGGGAGATGGTTATTCAAAATAATTATAGCATTAATAGAGGCAACAAAGGATCCTCTCTCTCTGAACTTGCTAGGATGTGCATCACTGAGACAAAGAGTATGTTGCCATCCTCTCTGACAAATTGCTCTCATGAAAGAACATTGCTGCCTGGAAACTCCACTGGAGAATGTAGTTAATCTCTGGCTCTCACTTCAGGGTTGTTTATATGCTCAGGACAGGACTTAATGTTAATTTCTTTTAAACATTTTATTCTTTATTTGTTACGAAACACGTAAGAGATCAACTTCATTCATTACTTATAATCATACCATCTGTTGTGACATAAGAAATAAAATAAATTGCTAAGATCTGTTCTGCTGTTGTTTCTCTAAGTATTCCAGGCTAAACAGAAAAAATACAGCGAGGTTTCTTGCAGCTAAATTCCTCTGAATAGCAGAAGGATGAACTTTGTATCTGATGGTGTGAGTTTTCATCACTGGCACTGTTACAGATTACCTCTATAGCTTCATTCTTATTTCTGGACCTTAGTTTTATTTGTCCAAAGAGAACAACACCCTTAGAGATCTATCTCAACTGTGTACAAGTAGTTAGAACATAAAATTATTTTGATTTCCATTGTAGATAATTCTTCTTTAAAATACTATACTTCCTACTTTCCTGAAAGAATTAAGAGTAAGGAAACTAACAAGCCAAGAATGGTGCTAAAGCTCTGGGTTTGCACCAGACCCCAAACATTATTGGCTTCTGAGCGGATTACAAAATCAAATCATCTTCTGACCACACCATGAAATGGCAAAATTCTAACATCATGTTGATTTACTTATTTAATAATAATGCAATCAATAGACAAACAAAATGTTACTGCTTGTGTTGTTTCCAGGAAAGGAAACATGGGAAGTAGTTGTGGATGACCTCATTAGTCATGTTTAGCTACAGTCCTTTAGACACAGCCCTAAACAATCAGCAGGCAAAGTAAATAACCATATCTTGGGCATTATCTATGAGTGGGGAAAAAACTGTACACACCTAAAGCAAGTTCTGGAACAAGTTTTCAAGCCCTAGGTTTTTAATCGATAAAGGTAATGAGACCTATAAAATAAAATAAAACTAAACAAAAAAATCTAACCCCAGTAAAACAACACAATATGGATCTGGGAAAAATGTCAAGTGCTTTCTTTGTATTTTCAGTGCATAATTAATGTTGTGCAGAACTTCCTCTGCAGCTGGGATACACTGCAACATCTCTGAAGGGGCAATAATGGGAATTGAGGTTTATATTAAGTCTGTTTAAGAAGTATTGTAATGAAACAAGAAAATTTAAAGGTTGAAGGATCCAAACATGAATTAAACATTACCCTTAACTCTGATGCAAAATAAAAATGTTCTTGCTGTTGATTTCAGCTGCTGCATGGAAGGTGAAGGTGAATGTATATTGTTCTTATATGGCTGCAGCAGATACACCTACCCCATATTTGTTTGTTAGGCTCCTGTACCACTTCAGCAGCTTTCAAAGGCACAGCTTATACTGATGTGATGGATGAAACTGGTCTAACAGCCCCTCGGTGCAGAATGTCCACCTGAATGCTTCACTAGTTCACATTCTTCAGGCACCACATAGTGACTTCATGCTTTCAAATAAGCAATTCTTTAATCCTCCCAAACACAATCACTTCCATTTCCACTTGGCTATTTCAGACCTACACATACAGGACAAAGTAGAGCTTGTGGCCTCCTTACCAGCAGATAATGTATGGATCTGTGTCTCTCAGGTAGTTGATTTCATCCGAGAGGCACCTCAAGCTTTGGGACAGGTGAGACAGTAGTACATCAAATGGAGCTGAAATTCCTTTTAGGCTACTCCAGAGGAAACCGATGAAGCCAAACAGAGATCTCATGAGATCTGAATGGTCAGTAGAACCAGTCAAACAGAACAGTTCTACAACCTCTGGGAGATCTATTCATCAAGAAAGTGTGTGGCATTTCTAATCCAAGGAATTCATGTTAAGAGTAATTTCAACCATTTTTGCTTGTAAGACTGTAGAGTCATGAGACTCATGAAGGATGAAAGGCCAGGACACCCACAGAGTCTGTAAATGACAACAGGAGGAAGCAGTCAATTAATGTGTTCCTACAGGGATCTAAATTACAGCTAAGCCTGTGGACACTACATCATAAGTCACTAATAACTTATGGGGATAAGAAGACACCCTGATGAAAATCTTGAGAGGCAATAGTCAAGATGCACTGAAATGATACGGAAAACATAAGAGAAATTGCATTCACATCTTGCTTCAATAGTCTGTTTCTCAGCAAAGGAGACTCCTTTTGCCCCTCTTTTCTCTCTCCACGACACTTCTAAATGTCCTACAGCTTTGTAACCCCTTGAGAGCCCTGTGTTACACGACTCCTTCTACCAACCCTAAGGCAGATGGTATTCCCTTCATACATCCATCAAAACCATGCCTGCAGGGAAATGCTTCTGAGAGACAGACAGCATTTTCCAGCTTTTCTTCGAGCTAGCAACTGACTCTGCAGCAAGAATATCTTCTTTTGATTAAGAGAAAAACTCTGATACTGAGCTGACCAGGTTTTGATTTGTTCCTCTGGTGTATCATTATAACTGAAGATAGGCAACTATTTCAAAGACACATAGAAACAATTATGTGCTCAGTTTGCAAGTCCCAGAAGCATCTATTGCTATAATTTTATTTGCCACACATCAGCTTTTACTGTAACAAGACCTTAAGTTAGAAGAAAGGTGAGAAGACAAAAAAATTAAATCAGTAGTTGAAACTCTGCTATGTCCAGATGAAGTACTGGATTTCACTGTAATACCAATTAAACAATAAAACACTATCTATTTAACCAAATCTGTAGCCCACACCATGGTCATGGTTCTGCTTGTGCTTAATTCTATGGAATCACTCATTTTCAAGTGTGACCTTCAGAATATACATTTCACTTGAAACACAGTGAAGGTGGCAGTGGAAGGCAGGAAGTCTGCAATCAGTAGCAGTGATTCACTGGGTATGGGAAGAGATAGAAATATGGTCAAAAGTGGAAAATAAACACCACAGATTTTTAGGGAGTGTTTAAATCTTGGTAAGAGTCTCTATTTTTCAGTAGATCCACCTGAATTTCCCAAATTCTGGATCTTCAATGAAAAAATAAAATTTAAAAAGATCACTGTGGAACCTTCAAGTGACAACTGTTGTACCTGTGGTACCAAGAAGAGTAAAGGAAGGAGATAACTACAGGTAGATTCCAGCAATTAAAAAAAGGGGGACTTGTATTTCCTTCCTTTTTTGTAAAGATGTTTGCAGGCAGCTCTGATAAAAAAAACCCTCCAAATTTTACCTTCTTGCAAATAATTTATTCTCAGAACACCCACAGCTACATTTACCACTGCAAAGTTAATACAAAGCAAGTCTAAAGAACATCAAGATATACACAAAGCCCCTGCATCTCCTCTATACTCACATCAATGCTATTTCCTGAGGACAGTCTTTGCCCATGCTCAAGCCACCTGGAAGCCACAGAGCTAGCACTGTGAACCCCCAGAACCTCCTGGCTTCACAGCAGCCAGGCTCAGTGCCCTGCTGATCACAGCTGCAAAGGCACAATCCAGATTGGAACCGGTGCCACCCACCTGGCTCCGCCATGCAAACAACCCCAAGACTTGCCTGTGCAGCAAGCAGGGTACTGCTAATGGTACAGATTATGACCATGCACAAAACAAGCTACAAATAAAAGCCATGTTAATTTTGAGCCCCATGCTTGTTTCAGTAGAACATCAATATACGACTAATTTCAAGCTCTACTGAAAACACAGGAAAATCACAAGCCCTTCTGACAAGCAGAACAAAGGGGCTTGGCCCTCCAAAGAAGCTGTGAATATGCATGTTTCAAGAGTCTCTGTGAGGAAGTAAGGTAGACAACATGTGGAGAATCCTTCTCAAAAATTATGTCCAAAATAGTATGGAGGAAAAATGGAGAGAGAAAAATAATGGGAATCAAGATAACTTTATATTTTCATTCCAGAGGATCAAAATATAAAGAATGTAGACAATGGCTTGTTAAAATGCTCACAGCAAAATTAATACTTCAGGCAGCATTACTTGATCTGGACATGAAGTAAAGCTATGGGTTTCCACTGCTGATATCAGCCTCATTCTGTGCAGAACTGTCACTGATAGTATCAGGAAGACAACTGAAGAACACATCTCCCACCCCTGCAAAACAATCAAGAGTTACAGGCAGAGCATCTCAGTGAGGATTCTTTGCAGAATCCATATCTGTCTCTCATTTCAATACTGTAAGTTTAAATCCAACGTGGGACTTCTTATGCATTTCCACATCAAATACATAAAGAAGAAGAGATCAGATACTGGAAAGATAATGTGATTTTTTTATTGAGGCAAACGATTATTTCTGTTAGTACAGCAACAGAGGTGCATTATGTACTGCCCATTTATCTGCTTTCTAGTCACAGTATTCAACCACTTGAAAAAATAAATGAATGAGCAGGTAGGCAAGGTAAGCACAGTTTTTAATATTCAAACAAGAATATTAACTGAGTGAAATCATTCTTGTCTCCCTGTATGAATTAAGTGAATAAGAGCTGGAATTTTACTACTAGAAAAGTAACTCCTCATTCTGTGAAACTGCTGCTTCTACATGCAAGTGAAAGATAAGGCAAAAATCAGCAATACATCTGAAATGCAGCTAACATCAGTGATCCTACAGCAGGTTTAGAAATCCAACAGCACAAACAAATCCCAGCAGATAATCATTTCACACCTAATGAAGGAACCCCCAGTGACCACCAGGCATGGCACATCAACAACACCAGCTCACTCAAGTTCAAGGAGTGATTCCTTCACCTGCAACTGGCAGCAGTCTCTTACTTGCTACTCACATCAGCCAACAGAGAGATCACAAAGACTACATCAGCACGTTACACCTTCACTAGTTCCAATGAGAAAGAGCATCCTTGTTTCTCACCCTAAGCTGCAGAGCAGTCCTGATGTTCAACTGCTTCTGTTTCACCAAAAGCTGGTGGCACTTCAGCTGCAAATCCGTCATTGCTCTGCATATTCGATGTATTACATAGATTTTAAAAAGTAAAATACAGAAACTGACTCAGTCAAGTTTTTGACCCTTGGCTAATGTTGCCAATAGAAAGCTGTCTTTTAAATTCTGCTTATTATTATGAAAAGGCTGCTTTCCTGCAATGCTACTAATGGAACCTACCAGCAGCACTCCAGTCCATTCTACACCACCTTGATGGCCACAATGCAAAAGTAATATTTTCAACATGTCTGTATTATATAAGCTGATTAAGCTCTAATTACATTTTTTTTTTACAGTAGTCATTACAGGTTGGATTTTTATAAGCCAAGAATTCTTAGATGATAGGTCACAGACACTCAGTAAATTATCGGATAAGCACCTTAAATGATTATACAGGCATGCAAATGTCCATATTATTTTTAAAGAAATTGGTGCAATTAATCAGACTAATATAATTTTAATCTCCTTAAAAAGTAGTG
>VYZU01089567.1:233006-250160 GCA_013401355.1 Ceyx cyanopectus
ATCCTTTAAAGGGTGTCTGTTTACCAAAAAAAAAATAAAAATTCACAATTGCAATTTATCAGATATCTCTAGGTCACTAGGCTTTGCATTCTTCATTCCCCAGATTACATGCATGGTTATTTCTGAGCTCTATTCTAAAGAGATATTTTAGATCATATGAGTAGAAGAAATGAAGGCTACTTGACAATAAAAAAGGAACTGCAGGAAAGCAATAATCAAAACTGGAAACAAATAAGCAGGTAATCCAAACCTTTAAAGGATGGCGAGTGCTTACCCTATGGGCTGCCTGCCAGTGGTGATGCCCTGCCAGGATACAGCCAAGGACCTGGGTATGGAAGTGGAAGGAGCTCCATAAAAATGAAGCTACTATTTCAGTAGCAGAAAGAGAGGACACTGAACTTACAAGTCATCCATCCAGCTCAGCACTTTGCAGGCAGAACTCCCAAGCCACCAGACCTGGCATCATCTCACCCACTCCACAGATGGCTGGTAAGACCCTCACTTTATGCAAATAAAGACAAAGAGGAAAGGCCTTTCATGATCAAGGAGTTTTCCTGAAGTAGGATTTTTTTTTTCTTCCACAACAGTGAGTGGATTGATTATGCTAAAAATACAACACCAGCTTAATTATTATGACCTGGTCTTTAAGTCAATCTTTCAAGGAGTTTGCAGTATCAGCCTCCAGTACTTTTATTCTCTTACAATCTCTTTAGTAGTTTCCTCCTGTTCTTGGAATACCTAGTATTATTCAACAGGATTGCAATTTCTGAATGTAGATCACTCACTGAAAGTTATGAGGTCTGGAATAAATTATTCTGTAACAGAATTAGCTATTGCAGTCTAAATAGGACACTAATCTTAATTGAATAAAACCTGTGTAAAGAAGACATTTACACTGTCTCAAGTGGCTCAGCAGCACTGCATCCCAGACACTCGGGTTCAGCAAGTAGCCACTAAATCCACCACTGCTCCTGCAGAATTTGTCAGGCATTCACAACTGGAATTTACTACAAGATCAAATACAGAGCTACCCCCTCCACCCTCCAAGTCAATGGTCGTTATACTCCTGATTTTCATCAGTGGTTTGAAAAATCTCACTGGATATAGACTCTGTCTTTCAATCCCTAAATATCACTGCAAATACAGCTCATCCTTTGGTCCAGTGATGGTGTTACTTGACAGGCTATTTTCCCTACATTTCATATTATGGCTGCCCCACAAAAAGACATTAACATCTAACATCCACTACTCTGCCCTCATTGTCATAGGTTTGTATTGAGGCTTTTACTTCTGCAGATGAATTTTACCAGTGTCCACACTCCAGGATGTCTGAAAAACTGCATGCTCTAAGAGATCAACTCTGTATAAGAATCATACAGGAATTAGACCTCTACTGAACTCTGGATGAAAAAAGAAAAAAAAAAATCCCAAAGCACACCCACCTATGGCAAATCCAAAACATTTTCAGGGATGTTGCCCTGATATTAGCAAAGATGGTTTAATGACTGGACCACAACTGTAGGGAACAAAGAATTCAAGTGCCACAGGCAGATATAAAAGTGGTTGACAGGCTTAATAAGCTGAATCTTGTTTAAAATTACTCTTCACCCATGTTAAAAACCTGTACCTAATATCTGGGATATATTGTTAGCAGTAGATCATTTGCTATTTCATCTGATGTAGATCTAGTACAGCAGAAAGACAAGACCATTTTCAGGAAAGGAGTCTCAGCACATGGCTTGTGCAGATGTCACATCCAGCAGCATCTCCCACTGTCCTACTGGACACCACCAGTCCACACCCAACCATAAAGCTGAAGAAGAGAAATACAAGAGCTTTCTGAAGCAAATACTGGTTTAGAAAACCTGCACATCCAGATTTTCACTTGTTGCCTCTACATATTTACATTAAAATGGTATCTACAAGTTTCCATGTACATGTTAGAATGAAATAAAGAAAACAAAGAAATAGTTCTTCCAATGGATTTGACAGCAGAATGTCACAGGCTTTAACCAGCCTTATTTAACAATTACTTTTAGAAATTGATGAAAAAAAACCTCAACAGAGCTACAAGCTCAGTAGCTATAGCAACATGCTTAGCTTCTCAGAAGAATCAAGTAAGATAACCTGCCCTAAAATAGATGCAAAATAGCTGTCATTGCACATGGATAGTTTCAGAGACAGAACACAAACATAACAATGAAATTTTTTTGAATGCACAATGGTCTCTTTTAGAGAAGTCAAAAAGCCACCCTACAGGCAGTGGGTGAGAATGGAGTTGAATTCCTTTACTCTCTGTGTTTTAAAAGCCAAATAATTTATCTGAAAGCTTAATTGTACCTTTTAGCACATTAGACTTCAGTGGAAATCATTATCTGTTTTCCCCCTCTTCTCATTACAATTCAAAGGCAGCATCTGCTAAAGAGCCAAAATGAACCATTTTCATCTCATTACACAGTAAAACGTCATCCCAAATTCACATTACTTCAGAAGGTAATTTCTGTTCCTCAGCACAACCTGGTGTGTGTTCATTCCTTCTGCTCTGGTTTTGCAGGCTCATTTCCTCAAATATTTAGACTTGGTTTGTAACCATGAACTATGATCACATTACAGAAATTGCATGTTATTTTCAGCTAGTATTCCATGCCAGTAATGCTAGAAAATATTCTCTGCATTGCTATACTGTGTGATCATATATTCCTCATAAATCATTACACCAAGAAAAACAAAACCCAGCAGCTCTTTTTAAGAAGATATAGAATTAATAAAAGTGAGCACAGCTCACACAGAATGCTCTGCCCATTCTGGTAGGCACATGGATTCATTTTTTGTTTTCCAAGTGACACCTCTCATTTACTCTAACACAATTTTACCTGAAAAAGAGTATCTGTTTCTTTAAGTCAGATTGTAAGTAACAGCAAACCATTCATCAGATCAAGCTCGAAATACAAATTATCTAATTGGAATTATATGGACAATTTTTTTTTTTTTATTAATATTTTTTTCTTCAGCTTCACAAATAGTCTCCCACACTCTTGTTCTATTCCTGTAAAGTAGCAGATTTACACATGTCAAGCAATAATCTACACTGGTATTATGCAAGTCCAGTATAAAAATATCATGGAGCATGTTTACAGCACAACACCCAGATATCTAAAACTGAATTTTCTGTGCCTTTAATAGAAACAACGTAGCTCTCTCCACAAATTCAACTTATTGCTCTGAGTTTCAAGATCATCAGTACTTCATTTAAAAAAATTAAAAAAAAGAATTTCTCTTCCATTTGAACCGAGACTTGCTCAATCCTTGACATTCAGAGTACAATCCTATAATATGGAAATACAAAGTCATGTTGTGAAGACTCTTCCCATTGGAAACAAAGAGCAGAGAACAGTTGAACAAAGCAAGACTGCAGTAAACAGCATTAGAATAGCCCATTTCCCTCCACTGGCAGGAGTTTGGTCATAAATACCCAATAGTCTGGATTCCAATGAGTGATCTTCATTTTAGTAGAGCAGCATACATCACTACAACTCACTATAAGGCCTCCAAGTATTGAAGGATAATTCCTGAGAGCTAGAAAAGAAGGGACAATCCAGTCACTGGTGCAGTACAAACCACACACCTAGTCTGCAACTGAAGTCCATGAGTCTGTCTCACCTTGGATTTCATTAAAAGTTTTCATTTGGTTCCTCCAGTTTAAAGAACCATATATAAGTTCATTGTTCTTTTGAACAGCTCATTTTACAGTGTTAGAAACACTAGAAGAGGGACAGAAATCTATTTATCAATAAGGAGGAAACTGTCCAATTACTTGCAACTACTCCTCTCTATGTCCAAATTTATCCCAACTATTGCAGTTAGGACAGGTGGTTGTTCAAAGAAACATTTAAGAGTGCAGATTGGCAATATTGCCACAGTAAAGCTGGTGGTTAATGCTAACCATAAATTAGGCAAAGCCTCTTTCAAAGTCACCATGGATTTTTAATTACAAAATTAACATACCTGGTCTGAAGGTATCAATAAAGTTCCCCTTGGAGGAACTACAGTTGTAGAACTGGCAGAAGCCTCCTGAGCACCTTAGCAGACAAATATCCCTAACCCCTTGCAGAACTCCAGTGGAAGCAAATAGGTTTGGATTTAATGCTGAATAAATCTGACAGCAAGAGTTCAGAAAACCCAGTTTGTTATGGAACATGAGCTTCTGAGGACGTATTATTGCTATAATCTGTCTGCCATGAACATGGTCTCTTTTTCCATAGAAAACCAGTTCTCTCAAACAAGGTCTGTTCCTGCTTGGCTGTTAGGAATTTAACAGAGAAATATATTGAAACTCACATGGAGTTGCACAGTCCCTGATTTGCCCAGTAGGAGAGGGGGCCCAGGTACTTGGAACCACCCAATGTAGATCAAACATCAGCATCAGTGTTGATTATTTGCTGCACATGCACTGCTCACATCAACACGTGTGTGGGAATTCCACGTGCTCTGACAAACCACTGGGGAATGGGAAAGATGGTGAAGCACAAATGTAAGAGCAGTGGATCTATCTGGGATTTCCAAATGTCAGTAAGTCTCCAAATACAATGTAAAATCCTCTTTAAGAAACACCTACCATGATTTTAATTAGGTATTTGTTGATAATGAAAAATGCTGAGAATTGCAGTATTTGAGCATTTTTGTGTCAGCAAAAACTGCTTTATTTTCATAATGCACAAAGAAATGAGACAATTTTATTATCAAGATTAATATATATTTCCTGCTATATGCAACAGTAACATTGAGATCAAAAGAGAAAAACATAGTATATGATCAAAAAGGTTTTTTTGTACTATTTTATTTTTCCCCAGGAGTTGGAGGTGGAACATGTTACCCAGGACTTACGTAAGTAGTCTCATGTGACTGCTTGGCTGTTGCAGAAAAACCCTGCAACCAAATCTGCTTCTGGATAGCTTCAGACATTAGCACAGTGTTTGAAAGCTCTCAACTACATGTCAAATACAACAGATTTAATGTCATCAGCACTGAGCAAGAATAGGGAGTAACTTCATTTCACCACTTGTATTCCAAACCACAGCTTTGGCCATTTTTGAATCTCCCTTCTCTTTAAAAGAAGCATCAGGATTCAGTGACCTGGGCTGTAGGAAAAGTGTGGTAAGTTTCCAGTTAAAAACACAAATCATTTCAAAGCACTTATAAGTTTACTTTCCACTTCAGTATTCCCAGGGGAATAAGAACATGACATTTTAAAGACAACTACACATCCATAAAACTAAATGGTTTCAGCATCTTAAACTGTACTGATATTTCAGATGAATTAAGGAGGCACAGCCAGAAAGTTCTAAAGGTCTTTGAAAGATCCACACAGGTCTTTCAAAGACTTTTGTGTCCAGAATTCCTATGGACTTCAGCAAGTCATCATTTGGCTCTTCAGCTTTCTCTAGCAGCTTTACAGGAACAAATTATTTATATGAGTATCAGGAGCATTGGTAAAAAGAAGTATTAATCTTAATCAAATATGTTTTTTCCATCCCTCACTTAACACCTCTCAATCAATGTCAGCAGTATTGCAATTGATATCGTTTCATGTCAGTCACTCCAACTATTATTCAAAGATTTTTCTCTGATATACTTCCTCAAGTGGGAATCTAGGCAAGGAAGTCTTTGGAATTTTTTTATTTTTTTTTTCATGTCAAAAACCAAAGAGTGACAAGAACTCAGGGTCAAGGTCAATTTTAATATCCCTAATACACAGGTGAGTAAAAAATAGCTATGTATATTCTTGACCCTCCACAAACAGGTTTTTCTTCCCCTCCTATATTTGGCATACATAACATTTAAAAAGAAAACAGAAACAACCATTTAAGAGAGCCTAGAATAAACTACTAGAATGAAAAGAGAGAGAATCACATAGTCCATTAGCTCCCAGTATTTCATAAACTGGTAAGCTCAGCTCCCAGCACTGGAGGATCTATACTATGCAGGATCCCTCTTTCAAGTAAGCTCTTCTCTTTTGGATGCAGGGTAAAAAGGAACAAAACTAACTGACAATCTACTCAAGATGTTAAAACACTAATGGCCTCTGTGGGATCAAGTTCCAAATCATCAGGGAAACTGCACTGGACCAAATCTGTGCAGGTGGAAGCTCACAGGTTAGCATGATGCCAGTTACAGCACATTTACACTGTCTCCCTGCTCTTTATTGCTCCACGATTCAGACACAGTACATCAACAGGACATGAGTCTGGCTGCTCACCTGCATCAGCATATAAGGAAAGGTCAGCAGACAGTTGCATTGCATCAGAAATGTGGAAGACACAGAGCCATTTGCTGCACAGGCACAAGGAGTGAGGAAACATTAATTGATCTCTTGGGTAACACTCAAAAGCCCAACTGAAGTTACTAAATCACGCTATGAACCATCATATCCAAAATGCAAAGAATATGTACTTGTTATTTTAATACTCACAAAGGTGTGTGGCTGGAATATCACAGCTGCAATAACAACAGCAGAAGGATAAAGTTGTGTAAGGTAGTCACTCTCTTTTACTTAACTTGGCTGATTAACTTCTACAGGTGCTTCTCTAAGCAGAATTTCCCTACAAACCTCTTCTGTGTGAACTAAGTTTTTGTCTTTTTCATCTTTTTTTTACTAACCACAGCTAGGTGGAACAATCTAGTGCAGCCCTTGTGATACAGCCACAGTCCCAGGGGCACAGGAACAATGGTCAGGAAGTAGCTTCCTAAGCCAGGAAAACTTGATACAAACCTGGAGCACTAAAAATCAGTTCAGAGAAAGGCTAAGACTGACTTAACATAAACTTAAAATGTCTTACCAGTTGTCCTTGAGAAAGCACGAGAATCTTCAGTATTCAGGAATGGCCAAGGATTTCTGGCTAAAAACACATCTGGCAAGTTCTGCATCTTACTGTTTAGCCCTTCACTAAGCTACTGTTGGGCTATGTGTCAAAACCANTATTTGTTGATAATGAAAAATGCTGAGAATTGCAGTATTTGAGCATTTTTGTGTCAGCAAAAACTGCTTTATTTTCATAATGCACAAAGAAATGAGACAATTTTATTATCAAGATTAATATATATTTCCTGCTATATGCAACAGTAACATTGAGATCAAAAGAGAAAAACATAGTATATGATCAAAAAGGTTTTTTTGTACTATTTTATTTTTCCCCAGGAGTTGGAGGTGGAACATGTTACCCAGGACTTACGTAAGTAGTCTCATGTGACTGCTTGGCTGTTGCAGAAAAACCCTGCAACCAAATCTGCTTCTGGATAGCTTCAGACATTAGCACAGTGTTTGAAAGCTCTCAACTACATGTCAAATACAACAGATTTAATGTCATCAGCACTGAGCAAGAATAGGGAGTAACTTCATTTCACCACTTGTATTCCAAACCACAGCTTTGGCCATTTTTGAATCTCCCTTCTCTTTAAAAGAAGCATCAGGATTCAGTGACCTGGGCTGTAGGAAAAGTGTGGTAAGTTTCCAGTTAAAAACACAAATCATTTCAAAGCACTTATAAGTTTACTTTCCACTTCAGTATTCCCAGGGGAATAAGAACATGACATTTTAAAGACAACTACACATCCATAAAACTAAATGGTTTCAGCATCTTAAACTGTACTGATATTTCAGATGAATTAAGGAGGCACAGCCAGAAAGTTCTAAAGGTCTTTGAAAGATCCACACAGGTCTTTCAAAGACTTTTGTGTCCAGAATTCCTATGGACTTCAGCAAGTCATCATTTGGCTCTTCAGCTTTCTCTAGCAGCTTTACAGGAACAAATTATTTATATGAGTATCAGGAGCATTGGTAAAAAGAAGTATTAATCTTAATCAAATATGTTTTTTCCATCCCTCACTTAACACCTCTCAATCAATGTCAGCAGTATTGCAATTGATATCGTTTCATGTCAGTCACTCCAACTATTATTCAAAGATTTTTCTCTGATATACTTCCTCAAGTGGGAATCTAGGCAAGGAAGTCTTTGGAATTTTTTTATTTTTTTTTTCATGTCAAAAACCAAAGAGTGACAAGAACTCAGGGTCAAGGTCAATTTTAATATCCCTAATACACAGGTGAGTAAAAAATAGCTATGTATATTCTTGACCCTCCACAAACAGGTTTTTCTTCCCCTCCTATATTTGGCATACATAACATTTAAAAAGAAAACAGAAACAACCATTTAAGAGAGCCTAGAATAAACTACTAGAATGAAAAGAGAGAGAATCACATAGTCCATTAGCTCCCAGTATTTCATAAACTGGTAAGCTCAGCTCCCAGCACTGGAGGATCTATACTATGCAGGATCCCTCTTTCAAGTAAGCTCTTCTCTTTTGGATGCAGGGTAAAAAGGAACAAAACTAACTGACAATCTACTCAAGATGTTAAAACACTAATGGCCTCTGTGGGATCAAGTTCCAAATCATCAGGGAAACTGCACTGGACCAAATCTGTGCAGGTGGAAGCTCACAGGTTAGCATGATGCCAGTTACAGCACATTTACACTGTCTCCCTGCTCTTTATTGCTCCACGATTCAGACACAGTACATCAACAGGACATGAGTCTGGCTGCTCACCTGCATCAGCATATAAGGAAAGGTCAGCAGACAGTTGCATTGCATCAGAAATGTGGAAGACACAGAGCCATTTGCTGCACAGGCACAAGGAGTGAGGAAACATTAATTGATCTCTTGGGTAACACTCAAAAGCCCAACTGAAGTTACTAAATCACGCTATGAACCATCATATCCAAAATGCAAAGAATATGTACTTGTTATTTTAATACTCACAAAGGTGTGTGGCTGGAATATCACAGCTGCAATAACAACAGCAGAAGGATAAAGTTGTGTAAGGTAGTCACTCTCTTTTACTTAACTTGGCTGATTAACTTCTACAGGTGCTTCTCTAAGCAGAATTTCCCTACAAACCTCTTCTGTGTGAACTAAGTTTTTGTCTTTTTCATCTTTTTTTTACTAACCACAGCTAGGTGGAACAATCTAGTGCAGCCCTTGTGATACAGCCACAGTCCCAGGGGCACAGGAACAATGGTCAGGAAGTAGCTTCCTAAGCCAGGAAAACTTGATACAAACCTGGAGCACTAAAAATCAGTTCAGAGAAAGGCTAAGACTGACTTAACATAAACTTAAAATGTCTTACCAGTTGTCCTTGAGAAAGCACGAGAATCTTCAGTATTCAGGAATGGCCAAGGATTTCTGGCTAAAAACACATCTGGCAAGTTCTGCATCTTACTGTTTAGCCCTTCACTAAGCTACTGTTGGGCTATGTGTCAAAACCAGCATTACAGAGGAGCTGCCAAGTGATCCAGCATAGCTACATTACTCTGTTCTGGGCTGCCTAACTCAGTCTAAATGCAGTCTGAGGCCGTGACTCGCTTTCAGCTGGGAGAAAAACCAAGACCAAACTGGAATTCTTAAAAGACTGCTTACTCTTCCAGAGAGTCTGGACCCAAGTTAGTACAAATCAACAGGGGTTTAAAAAAGAAATATGAATCTATACAATTAAATCAGTGAGTCTCTGCGAGAGTATCGTTGAAAGAAAGTTTCAGTTTTCTAATTAAAGGAACTTTTTCCATGGATCTGATAATTTTGAAGCTATGGTTTCCTTTACACTTATGTATTTATGATAAAAATCTCAATTCCAGAAGTAAAAATGCAGCTTCTTCTGCACATCCAGCATGTATGTCCATAGAGGCACTAACGATGGCTGGCCAAGAAGGACAGGCTGTCCATATGCGGATACACTTGATGTGGTAGGAAAAACGCAGGAACATTCTTCCCAAATATAGAAGCACAGATAATTAAGTACAAAGTTGTTTTTTTTCTAAAGTATTTTTCATAGAGTACTTAGCCTGACTGAAATCTTCACAATTAAATGAGGTTATTTTCCATGAACTCAATCTGTTTATCAGTTAAATACAATCCCTCGTCAGAATCTCAAGCAATAATCAGGCCCTGTAATTTTCCAATCTTTACTAACATATTCCATAGCTAAAGACAGATTATCTTGTGCTTCATGTTAAAAATAGATTTATTTGATATTAATCTTTCAGTTGTTCTACACCACAGATCTCTCTGCTGACCTTGCCATTATTACAATAACATGTCAGTTGTCCAACTTCTCCCTGATGAGAGTCCAACTGTGTAAGCTCTTCTGTTCAAAACATATTGCCTAGAGGAAAAAGGCACTTTCACCTCCACAAACTAATAGGCAAATGCACTCCAGAGCAGTTACTCAAATGTCTAAACAATATTTCTACTAGGGACACATTGTGTAGAATCAATTTTTCAGCAAATTAAAATCAGGCATTGGTTGTACCTTCAGCAATTCCTACAGGGTTTTGCCTCAGAGTAGGCAAGGACTTGGCATCTCTTCTGTTCTGTTCAGCCCTCTCTCTTAGCCAAGCAGATGCAGCTCCATAATAAATCAGTTTATCTTGTTAAACATATTTGTTTAGTTTTAATCAGACTACAATTTTTTTCTCAACAAAATGAATAGTGTAATCTTAAAGTTCAGACCAAAAGACCAAGTGCAAATTCTCCAACCTTTTGCAGAATGCTGTCTTTGTAAAAGTTCTCCTTTAAAAAAATGCTATTGAAAGCATTTAAAAATAGTTTCATAAACAATTTACCTTGGTTTCATAGACAAAAAGCAGTTTGCAAAATTCTGTCCAGATATCGGTGCTCTCAGATCAGTACCCAACAAAATGTAAAGGTTAAGCAAGTAAGTTATTCAAGAAAATTATTCCAGGGTCTGGTAAAAACACAGCCAGATTTGGTCTAGACTTCATGTGAAATCTAATGCAGATTTTATGTATGACCTGGCTGAATATTAAAACACACAAAAAAGGTGTTTGCACATAAGATATAGTGCTTTCTCATTTGAATTGCTTCAAGGAAAGAATTAATACAGGATATTTATGGCTCTACAGGTTTCTTAAGAAAAGTATGAGCTTGTATTTTCAATAGATTTACTAAATATGAACTATTACTATATAAATTAATTCTTCTCTGCAATGATTTACCAAAAAAAATCTTAACTGAATTTGCAAATCAGTTTCTTTATGTCAACAGCTTTGCCATGGCAATAAATACAGCATTAAGCTAGGAGCAAGGATTATTAGCCATCTTCTGCTGTCACCTCCATGAGGACAGCTACATAACTTGCCTGAAACCATCAGGCAAGATTTACACTCAGCAATCATGAACCAAAAGGACCTAATGTATCATAGCTGTCATCAGGTGACTAGAACTACCTAACATATCTTAGAAAAAAAAAATCTCTTTCGAATCACAGGAATATAATCTGTGATCTTACATTTTTACAGTAAAGTATTTAGCAACCTTGAAAAAATTAACTTTGAATTCTGAATTAGTGAGGTGATTTTATCAATGCTGACTATCTTTCTGTAAATTGACATAGTTAACCATAATTGCTGGCTCTTAGCTGTGCTTAAATGGATGGGTAAATGGATGGGTTCCAAGAGAGTGCTGTCATTCTAACAAACTAAAGCATCTCGCCTCTAGCACCGTGGACCATTGTGATATTCATGACAAGATGTGAACTGTTTCCTCAACATCATGTAAATAGGTTTTAGCAGGGTTGTGTCAAAGTTTCACATTGAAACCTGGCATCAGAATAAATGTTTGCATTTTAGTCTCCTGTGGCAAATTAAGAGTTAATATTATTCCAGAAAAAAAAAAAGCCACAGAATTAAAAAATACTCCACTTTAAATAGCCTTAATCTGTCAGCAGTAGACGAAGTCAAAATTCATTTTTATCTAAAAATGTCTTTCAAACTCTGTGAGTATCATGCTATGTACATGAGCTATCCTACCTGTCACATCAAGAGCTGGTGCATTAATATTCATGTGGTTCCTTTTATGTTACAATGGGATTGCCTTGAAGGCAGATGAAGTAAAACACATCAGTATCTTCAATAAAACCTTCTCTGCAGCCAGAAGGTAGCACCTTTATTTCACCTGTGGTGCTAAAGCAATATGCTGTGTCCTACAGAGAAAGTAATGATGTTGAGCCAATGCCACAGACTTCCTAACACATGTACAAAGAACAGCTCAGCACAGGGCTTGACACTGGGACCAGTTCTTCTGAACGCAGTGAAGCCTTCAGAGGAGCAAGCAGTGTGCTCAAGCCAAGTACAGATCATGACTTCAGACACCCGAGATACTGAAACATTCAAATGGAAAGATGAAGAGAGGCTTCCATGGTGTTCCAGGAAACAAGCTGTCTTCCCAAGTTGCAAATTATAAATATCTGTGTGTTTCCAAAGTTATATAATCACAGCTCTAATTCTTGAATAAATGCAAGCTTAGCAGGACTTGCAAGAGGGGTGACAATCAAGTAAAGATGGATGCTCAATATAAGCTTTTAAAGGCTTTGGGCACTTGAATGTGAAACTGTGCAAAAAGGAAGGAGTATCCCAAGCTTATTCTCTTTTTAGTCCTTACAGCAGCAAAGCAACAGCTGTAATAAAGCAAATTAACTTTTACCATTACAAAGCTGTACTTCAGATTGGAAGCCTGAAGCAGTTACACAGAAGAAAGAACTGTAACACATTGTCTGCTAAGGAGTGGAAAATGCTTTTCAAGAAACCAATGAGTTTCTGGGCTCTGTCTCAGACCATTCACCTCCAGATTAATGAGCATGCCAGAAAAAATGGACCTGCAGCAAGCCACCAAAGACACTCTTCCAGGATACCATCAAATTTAGACTGGTTTATGAATACACTGATACCACAACTCTAAGTTCTTTAAACAATGAGGAGCTAAATAATAACGAGAGGCTAAATAATTAATTTCTAGTAAAGGAAATTTATTTTGTTTACCATCTTTTTTTTTTTTTTTTTTTGGTCAAATGTGATCATTAGTTCAGAAGACCTGGAATGTAAATTGTTTATTCAGCAAGGTAAAGCACTGCTAGAAAGAGAAGCAGCACCACTGCTCTTGCTCTGGGGCTGCCCACCCACAGATCCATGCCACTTGCAGCAAGACCACACTGACATTTGCCATCGGATCCTTTGGGGTGTCCTCAGTTTAGAAGTGGGCAATTGACTTCTCTAGGATCAGAAAACACAGATAAGGTTCTAAACACAGCAGACTGGTGCTTATCACACTCACAGTTCCTCCCTCCGTACACCTCCGAGCCCGGTGCTGATCTGTTCCGTGACCCCTCCCCGGTGCTGTTGGGTAGGAGGCCAATGTGGAAAACACACTCAACTGTTTTATTCTAGTAACGCTGTTGTGTACCTTCCTCTTCCTGGCGCATAAACATCCAATAATCATGATTACAGTACACAACAACAATGAAAGGCAATTCACAGTTGCTTTATTTATCCTTAAATTCCTTGCTTTATTTGGAAATGGGAATTGATACTTTCAGTTACATTTTCCAAAAATAGTACATCGTGTCAAATATTTCTGGACACTAAATAAAAACACATTCCATTTATTTTAAATGAATTCACTGTTCAGTTGCTGAAGGCCTCTTTCCAGAAAGTAGAATTGTATACATAAAACATGTAATAGAAAGATTATGCTATTTATTAAGTTAAAGGTTGCAGTAACTTTTGAACATCCATTATAGAAAAGAATATACCTTAGAGCTATTTTCCACTCTGCACTAGAAAACACAAGTGCTTTGGTAAATCAGAACTCTGATTTATCACCTATCATACAAAAACATAATTGAAAATAAATTAACAGTTTGCATACTGGCTTTTTTTTTTTCCCCCTAGCTAAAAGGGATACAAGTAGAGCAAATTCTTACTTGGAAAAAAAAAATGTCTTCCATGGGACATTAAAGTATTTTCTGATGTAATAACACGCACCTAAGTTGGAGCAATGCGCAACATGCTGCTGCTGTAACCTCCAGCAGAGATTTCTTTCCTTGACTAGGACACACAATAAAGCCACTATGCTCCCTGATCAATCAATAAACCAATTCCTTTGCTTAACTGGCCAGTCCCTACCACTGTAACCAGTCATCCAAGAGCTGGGGTCACAGCAGTAGAATAAAACACAACTACACAAATACTAAGTGCAAGCGTGGCTATCTGTGCACTGCACACCTGGCCCTGGCCAGTTTGGAGACAGAATAATTCTATTTCACTCTAATTTTGCTACCTCTCAACACATCTCTTTAAACTAGAAGACTGAGCAGTCACTGCTCTTGACTGGCAAGCACCAGGACCAGCCTCCCAGGACCACCATGGTCCAGAGCTATGTTTCTTCCCAGCTCTGTTCCTCCTGGAGAATAACTTCCTTGACTTTCTGCAAGTGAGGAGCAGCACCACCGTGTCACAGAGGCATCTACACAGTGCCACCATCCAGCTGCTAACTAGCACACACAGGGACGCACTCTTCTTAGAGGCTGGCTCTTCCAACGTCCTGCTCCAATGGACTTGCCCAGCACCGTCAGAATAGCCAGGAGAGAAGTGCTGTCAAGGTGACATGATCTGCATGGCTTGGTTGGTGTTGAGAGGGGAGAGGAGGCCTAATTGCTGGTGCAAACACACCCCAGGGCTTTGTTGCTAGCACCTTGCCCTGAGCAAAAGCAAGGCCTGTCTAGCACATAATTAATACCCTAAGGGAAACTGCAGCAGACCCCATCACAGCTCTGCACTGTATTTCCCTCATTAACACTGACTTCCACTGACTTTCATAAAGTAAAGTAGTTCCAATATTCTTATATTTGTTTGAGACAAAGAACCAATAGAAATTTCTCACTTATGCCTGCCTAGACATAATTAAGAATTGCCCAGATAAGGAAAGAGCCAGGTCACCCAGCCAAGATGCTCTTGGAGTCCAGCATTGTGGAGCTTTCTGCCTTAAAAAGCTACAGAAAAGCCAAATAGAATTTATTTTATTTCAACCAAGTTTCACAGAAAACAACTCAAACACTCATGTCTGCATTGGATTACAGCTGCTTCCAGAACTCAGGACCAGTGTGACATGTGCCATTGTATCACACCACTGACAACCAATGTGGGCACTGTGCAGGGTGGGAGTTCCCTGATCTTTACTGGGTCACAAAATTGCCTGAGAATCCTAAACCCCATTCAGATGAAAGCAACCCAAGACCTTTGTAGCTTTTGTATCTTGAACACAATACATGAAATGAGACCTGCTCTAGACCTTCACTTGCTTCATGAGACCACAAATACAACATTTTTAATTAAGCAGTTTATGTGTGTGGTTTGACACAGGCATTCTTGGGTTAGGTCTCGCCCAGTGATAGCAGGCAAAGGATTAAATCATAAACAAACAGATTTGGACTCAAGGCAAATCATCTTCAGTGAATTTCTGAACTTCTCCCTATAACCTCCTCCTTCAGTTTAAATGTAATATGCTGTTTTATAATTACAGACTCAATTGTAAATTAAATTTATTATAAAATCATATATGGCTATTTCTAAGCAAAATAAGTTGTTACTAAAATAACACTGAAATATGTGAAGTCAGTCTTTACAAGAAGTTTTACATTACTGAGCTTCATTGCTACTCAGCAATTTTCTTTGGGAAAGATCAACATACACATGCAAAAAGAGCCTGCAATGTGTGTACAATTATGTGCCTTATTTAAAAATATCACCTTAGCTGCAGTTGTGAGCACATTCAAACCATTTGGTACATAACAAATCCCCGAGTTCTCTTACATAACAAATCCCTGAATCCCAACCACATTAACTATGTACTACGCATATTTTTTCCACATAACTGCACACCTGACATTTGCAAAATCTGGCTGAGCATTTTTTTATCTTATATCCCTATTTTTAAATACATACTGCTTTTCAATATTCACATTATCATTAATTTTTCAAAATACACTTTTGGTTCCTCACTCCCTATTTTTTCTTATGCCTTATTTAAATTAGTTTTTAAATCTGCTGTATAGATCATCTCATTTCTGACATTCACACACATGCTCATGCATATGTCATTAATGCATACTAGAGAGAAAATACATCTCACCATAAGATTACTGATAAATCTCCTAAAACACAACAACATTTATTTTTACATATTATGTATTTGTATGTACACACATATATACTTGCATCATGGCAAAGATATCTTGATAAATGAAGAGCAGAAAGAAATCCTTTTATGCTCTCACATAAAACTTCTTGCCGTCTGCAAATGGAACTTGGTCATTAAGCACCAATTCATTTCATGTCACTGAATTTCACTGCAGGTTGTGCAGCAGCAAGTAAGCACATGTTCATCAAAATATCACATTTACAGATAAGGATGTTCCAGACTACATATATATTTATTATACACCAGATTTGCTGAGGAAAATGGTTTGGGGTTTATATTTAAGTTGCAGTGCTATAGCTCCTAGAAGGGGGAGAAACTGCCCACATTCATTCCCCCCCCCATGTGTGCCAGTCACATCTATTAAAGAAGGCAATATGTAAAGCTGCTTTTGGTGTCATTCTTAGTGCATTACTCTGTCACATACTGTCACAGGTACCACGGGTAGCAATACAACTCTCATGTTTATAGCAAGTATGCATTCTTTAAGCTTTCACTACTCACAACATAAGCCTAAGCTGAAAAAGCATTGCATATCATTTCCATGCATTTTTTTTCCCCAAATAAAAAGTGCTAAATTACTCTTAGGAACAAGGATAAAGACAGACACACCATGAACCAGTAGAGCTGTACCATGAGGCTGCACTAGAACTCTGCAGCAATGAGCCACACAAACCAGACAGACTCATAGAGGTTTGAAGAGACCTTTAAGAGTCCAGCCATGAACCCACCACTGAATCACATCCCTCACACCACACCTGTACATCTTTGGAATACTTCCAGGGATGTATATAACTAGTTCCTAGATGGGGAAGATTTGCATCTCATCCAGAGCAGGATCTTAAGTAGACATTTGCCTCTGGCAACATGTGGTTTAAGCAAGTTCAGCCTTCCCTCACTTTAAGGTGAGGATGTACTTTAATTTGTATTACACATAGACAACTACAAACCAGAAGTAGAACTGGTCTTAGGCTGGTAAGGTACACAGAATAAAGACAGACGAGTGTACAATAGAGCCATCAATTAACCATATTAAATAATAATATTAATAAT